>NETU01000546.1:125694-269889 GCA_003032515.1 Huntiella decipiens
ATCAGAGCCTCATACATTGATGCCACTGAATTGGTGGGTTGGACTATCTGAGAGATAATCTGCATCAAAATAGCCCAGAGTACTCCCTCAGGAGGAAGCCATGGGTTGTAACTGAAATGCAGCTCGACAATAATTGGGCGTAGCCATTTGGGACGTGACCGCCAATCTCTTCGATGCATGTTGACTATGGTGTCGCTGGAACAGGTTAGTACGATGTATCAGAGGTGATCAATTCTAAGCCGAGGGGGTTACACTTCGGGGAGTGTTGACTTACACCAAAACGGACTTGCCCATGCCAACTAATGCGACAGTTAGTACATGTGAAACCATGTCGTGTCTGTTGACTTACGTTTACCAAGACACCACAAACATCTCTGGTTAGTACCGGCAGGTGAATTAAGCCAGACCTGATACTGCTCAGACTCTATGAGCCACCGCCCAGTATCTCCCCTTGGGAAACATCCTGGCGTTGCATCTCCTAACTCAAATTCACGATTCGCTGACTTAAGTGAACGAACTATACACAACAGTGTGTCCGGTTTGATCCAACAGATCTGAAAATCTGCGCGTGCTTGTAAATCTGTAATTTCTTCCATCTTAGTAGCAAGCCGAGAAGGCAAAGGAAACATGAGCATTTCCCATTTTGGCCGTTCGCATATCGCCGCCGCTTTTTCTAATAAGAACCCGATTTGAATAAATCTCTGACGTAGCAAGCCATCATATCGCTTCTGCCACCCCAGTGTCTTCCACTTATTTTGTTTCTCAAACGCAGTAAAAACGACCGGAAGGTCGCCAAAACCAGGCTGGCGAAAAACGCCGGTGCAGTCCATCCGTTGCTCTCTCGTCAACTCTATATCCCGATGGGCCTCAAAATCATCCTTGGGGTTATGCCATGGTATGTGAATCTTTAAAATCGCCGGAATGTCATGGTTAAGTAGATAATGCACCATGAACATTCTGGATGACTGGATGTATAACCACCGTGGATGGAGGAGACAAATGAACTGCAGAATCACCGAAGACACGAGAGACACCACCGTGATGAGCGTCCTCTGAGTATGTGTCCCAATCCAATTATCGCTGGTCAAACCAAGAGTAAAAATTACCGAGATATATTTGCAGAACGAGTGATATCTTTGTTTAAAATCTTCAATCTCAGGACTCAAATTTCCAGGTAAGGTGTCATGACTGAGAATCCGGTTGATCGCGCCACATATGGCTGGAATCGTTTGATCAAGCAAATGTGGAGCGGCTTCGTAGTTCACCCGTGACGGGTTTTTCAGTGGACCGAAAATGTCCTTGAATTCAGATTTGCGCCTCAACAGCTTCGCGAAACGAAAGCGCGGAGGTGAAGGGAATGCGAAACGGACGTCTTCATACTCTGGTGATGTCATTGTCGTGGCATGGAAGCAGACGGTATGTTTTTTTACGCCAGGAGAATCACTAAGGAAGTAATGCGGTCGGGTCGCATGTTGAGGCTATTTAGACACAGATTAAATGAGTGAGATACGGATCATTTGGCATTGTCATCGAAAACTCTCTTACGCGCTTACACATGCATCCATGCATTCATAACGACCACTTAGGTGCAACTAAAAGGCAATGGGTTCGTGTGCACGGACCTGTACTCGGTGACAGCACGAAATCACGAACAGCGCGATATGCATTTTTCGAAGCCCAAGTCCCGTCCCAAACCCTTTCAAAGACCAGCCAGGTATACAGGACTAGCAGTGGTATGTATTGTACATACATACATACATACATACATACATACGTACAAACCGTGACCACTTTACCCCACCTCCCTGCCGAATAAGTGAAGTGCTCGAAAGTGAGATTGAATGCCCATCACCCACTGACATCACTGGACAATGAGGTCATGTGAGGATTCCCACTTAGTAGCGAGGCTTTCGCATGTGCTGGGCGTTTTACTCATCTAATTATAATAACCTTAATCAATACACTAAAAGATCATGATATTCTTCGGTGCTCAAACGTCAGCATTACTCCGTAGGAAGTAACAGGATTGACACTTCTTTATGTTAAACCAGTAAACTTGAACTTATAAGCCGCCCTTCGCGGTTGCAAGCTTCACCATCTTTGGCTAGTTTCAACTTGCCATATGATTTATGTGAGATTTTCTACCTTGGGATCGTGTCAGGCCTTGGATCCCGACTGTTACAATTTGTTCTCGTATTCTTTTACATCTACCTTATCGGTGCGAATTATCAATGCCACGGCGAGTTGTCATGAGTTCAAACACTAGGATGAAGGACATATACATGTATGTACGCAGTTTGCAGTTCACATAACCACACAGGTGAAACAAAAGTTGACCTGGTACATATCGCAAGACACTGGGTCTGTTTTTTGGCATTACTCTCATGGGTGTCGAGACATATGGAGATATGGGAGTGTCTATTGATCCGTACTAACCTCCGTGGAAGTAACCGTTAATAATGCCTATGTACTCTACTTGTGTTCCGCACCCATAAAGATTTCCCCATTTGGAAAACTGCGACTAGCCGCTACTAACCCTAATGAAACATATTGCAACCCTGACACCCAAAAGCAGTCTACCCTAGCTGCAAAAATCTGCCCCACCACACGTGACCCAATTGGTTCGAAAACTTGCATTCGCGATAATGGTGTATTAGAAAGTGCATCATCGATGACGAAATCGGCAGCCACGGCTCACACGAACGACAGCCCCTGCACGCCTTAGTTGCCCTCGATCTTGGCCCGACACCTCGTCAAAACACGGCTTCACCCCTGCCGTTCACTCAAGTCAAAGCCGACATCCATCTCATCACCCGCCAACCTAGCTACCTTCGAAATGTCCTCCCGCACCCTCGCCCGTCCCCTGCGGGCGGCCGCCACCTCGGCCACCGCTCCTGCCCGCTTGTTCTCAACCACATGCATGCGCTCCGCCGAAGATCTTGCGCCCGAAGCCCCGAGGAAGGACGGTAGCCAGCCCCGTTGGGCGTACACACCACCGGCTATGAAGGCGCCTTTCTCCCCACACGTCACCAAGTTCCCTGAGCGGTCGCAGTGGAAGGTGAATTCTAATCCGGCGGTGCTGAATGATATGTACAACAAGTTGCTGGGAAAGAATGGCGACCGTATGTTGCCGGAGGAGCTCAAGTGGTTGGCTGTTACGCACAAGACTTTTGATCAGGGTAGACGAGGGCTGAATGATCGGTTGTCGTATCTGGGTAAGCTATTTTGTTTAGGTGATGTGGGATAGAAGCTAATTCAGGATACTAGGACGCATTGCTCTCAACCACGAGTGCACTAAGACTATCGTCACTTCACCGGCAAAGGACGCCACCGTCCAGGCCGACGAGTTCGGCCGTGTCCCCTTCGATAACGCCCAGTTGGCCTCCCTGGATAACCTGAGCAAGGAACAGCCACAGCACATCATCAGCATTTCAAACATGGAGCGGATCGGCAATGAAGTTGGTCTTCCTAAGGTTCTCCGGTGGAAGCCCCACAACGTAAGTTTTCCCAGTCAAATACATGTTCAGAATGACAACCTAACACACCATAGCCCTTCAACCTGGTCGCTTCCGGTCAGACTACCGTCACCGTCGGTGCTCTCCAGGCTATCTTTGGTGCTTTGTTATTGCAGCATGGCTCCGAGGTCACCTCCCGTCTCATCCGTGAGCGTATCCTCGCTCGTGCTCGCCTGGCTTGAGATTGACGGCCATTCATACCTGTCGGTGACCAATCCCTATGACTCAGGATCCCCGTGTACCACCACATGTTCTATATGACCTTCATATTGCTCATGTCCTGCTTCGTCTCTTCCGGGGACAGGCTTTCTTCTTGGAAGAGACAGTTCTTGTACTACTACTGATACTACTACCTTGTTTTTTGTTGATAATGGCGTTTAAAATTCGGGTCACTCGTTGTGTTTTGATTACAATGTGTGGGTGCGGTTGTGTGATGTAAATGTTTATTAAATCATTAAAAAATGCAAACTCTAAACAAACCTAAAAGATACAAAATGTCACATTGCCACAATCTGCCTGGATCAAATTATCGTGGCCCGCCTCTACTTCCCGTTTAGAATCGTACAAAGCGATTCCCAACCCAACCGGTAGCATCTCTCCAAACCATTGATACGCCGGTGTCTGAAAACGAATTACTATTCCGCACACCCCGTCCGCTAACAACAATGTTAGCCCGAATGGTCACGAGCCGTCTCCACACCCACGGATCCGTCTTTTTCTCCACCTCTCTTTTAACCAACTCCGTCATGAGCATCTCATGTGTCGGTGCAGACGAGTCGTCCCGCATAGCGGTGAAAATGCCATCGGTGAAGTTGATGGACTTTGGTTGAAACCGGCCACCCCAATGCATCCATGTACGGAGATAGCGAGTGTATGACTTGATACTGGACATGCCAATACCGGTTTCGTTTTGAAACGGATCCGGAGCGACACCGTGGTCGACGACGCCAAAATGGTGGATTCCTTGGTAAAGGGGGTCGTAGGTAGCAAGATCGTGAAGAAGAAGGCCCGCGGTGACGTTGGCTGCCTCAGGTACATACAAAACCATGTCCCATTCTGGGTTGATGTACAACGTTTTTATGGCGGGGTTATACCGTTGTGGGTTTGGTGCCATTTCGACGTTGTGATGGGCACTGAGAGGTAACGGGATACGGTAGAAACGCTCTGCTGCCTGTCTTGATTCCCGGCAAACGTTCATTATTGCTGGTGATTGGTTCTGGGTATACCACTGTACGGCGGTATTGTATTTTCCCATTTCAGACATAGCGGGTGTTGTCCGGGCTGAATCATAGGTTGACCGGCCTGTAATTATCACCAAGCGACATTGCTTCATGTGCATAGTCCAAATAAGCTGACGGACCTCGGCGGGCAACTTTGTGAATTTTGGGAAACAGGCTGTTCTATCCTGATGCCAAGGGGCCACAGCAACCATCTGTTGCGCCTCAGCATGTGTTGGACGTCTCACAGAAGGTGAATTTGGCGTGCGCCCACGAATAATGCAGTTCTCATTATCTGGCGACCAATAAAGCGGCGCCCAAGAAGCCAAGTTGAACCCCTGTGTACTTTCGAAGCAGGCGACTTCTCGTTGAGCCCAAAATGGATCTAATGGGTGGGTTTTCTCATGCTTCACGGAATGGACCCACTTTGGAGCGGTTCCGCGTCCGGTAGGTGGACCCCAGCCGGGAGTAAGTGGGGAATGTTGCTGTGGCGGAGAAACAAGATCGTCGCTGCTATCCCAAAGACGGATGGGATCAGAACGCACATTTGAGAGACCAAGAAGGCTTCGGCAGAGGACGGAAGTCATGGCGGCGGAGGGAGGAGAGGAATGATTGCGATATGGTGAGTATTTCTCTGCGCCTATTCGGTGGGAATCGATAGGTGCGTGTTAGTCGACTTTCGGACATGGAAAATGGAATTTTGAAAATACTCACCGAAAGAGGACTCCCGTGGATGAGGGGGACATGGAGTCTTGATATAGCAGTCCATGTTGGCCAAAAATAGCCGGGGGTGATCACGACGGTATTCGTGCTTGCGTGTACGTGAATAGGCTTGGTCACCGCGAGTTGCTCCGAGCGTTCCGGTTGTCAGGCAAAGAGTGAGTTCACGAAACTTGCGAGAAGAAGGGCTTTGTTCGAGAAGATGGCGGTGACTGGGGATAGAAGTCTAGAACGACTGGCTGGCTGGTGATGGGTTGTCGCACTAGTGATCGACAGCGGGCTGGACCGTGATAGAAGACGAGGGATAATAATTTGTGGTTGTGGATGATGCACGGATTTAGAATTGTCAAACGCGGAGAGAAAATGGTGATAAGTAAGGTTTCTGAGAGACGTGGGGGTGGTATATTAAGAAAGTATGATATTTGGTAACTTGTAACGAGGTGGGTATACAAAGAAAGAAGAGGTTCAGTTGAAACAACAAGTTTAGTGTTAATGACTTACCACCAGTTGTCCAGTTACTTATATGTTCATGTTTCTCACAGACCCAAACCTTCAGTGTCTGATTCATGTACGTAGGTACATAGACCGCAGTACCGACTCCACTCCCATCTCGTCGTAACCGACGCACACACCCGACGTCCATGTATCCAACCCGCGTTATTCTGCATAGTTTAGTTACCAACCGAGCCATTCAGCCAGGAATCCTAATGCGAATAGACCATGTTGGCTACCGTTTTCACCGCCTGAGGTTTGTTGAAGTTTGCCAAATGGATGGATTGTTCGACCATTCTTTGTACATATGTACATATATGATTATCGAGAGACAACAAGACAGAACAGACTTCATAAGTGGTGTGGTCTTCTTTTCTAGCCAGGGGGAGGCGCGGGAATGCACGGAGATGTGGTCTGTGTTTTGTTTGACTTGGAAGGAGATATTATGTGGATGGTTTCGGGCATTTTGTGAGTTTACTTGGACTTCAATGGAGGAAACTAGACATCTACAATTAGTTTTTTTTGACACGAAATGATCAACGTTCTTCTCTCTCAACAAAGTAACTAATAAGTCTATTCTCAGAACAACTCTTGCTAAATCCCATTCATCCCATCGCAGAACACATTGTGCACTGACCCATTCGTGTAAGTCAATTAAAGCGACTTATTTATCCATGACTATATCTGTGTTTGTAAATCGACATGTCCAAACCAGTAACCAACTAAACAAAGCATCATCCAGGGAGGTCAGCCCCCTCGAAATCTCCAACTGATATCCAACGAGTACATACATTAAAAATCAAACCAACTAAATACAAAGCCACGAGACCCTCATTCTCCTATCTTACATACCATTGACATATGAAATACTCAAAACCACAATGTATCAATTTCACAACAAAAGGTACAATCATCCACTCTTTTGCCTTTTCATGTGCCGATTTCTACCATGAACAGTCATAGGCCAATTATTTTGCTCCCCATGACACTGCAGAAATCCCACGTATGCTGTGGAACCACCTATAGAAGCGCCTTTCATTCCATCCGTAAACGAAAGATTCCACTCAAAAGTATTCTCTCAGCTTTACACATCACTGCCATTTATTCTAGTTCTGGATATCTGACAAAACTCTGCGAACTGATAAGGTATACTCATGGTCATGCTCATGGATACTGACTTTCCTTTTTGAATCACTCATTACTAGATTCAGATTCTCCTCCTTGTTCGGTCCACCGCTGCATCATGCCCGCATCTGCGTTAAGCCCTGCTTCTGCTTGTTCACGCACAATATATATATGTATATACACGCATATATGCGCATACCTGTAAAGTACCTTGAGGTTACATGCAGTCACCACCTTGTTCATTTATTCCTCTCATTCTGTGCTTTTGTTCATTCTCCATAACGTCCTGCTACTTGCTATGTTCTCTTCACCACCTCAAATCATGTTAGTCAAACCCTACTCCACCCTAACTTCTCTATGACGAAATAGAAATCCGGCAGTCCCAAGGAACTCGGATAAATTGCTTTTTCGTGTTGATCTAAGCGTGGCGACGTTACTATTCTCGCCAAAATGACGCCTTCCAAATCCATCCGCGAGACAAGCGAGAAACTTTATGCTCACGGACCTCATTGCCAACATCCGTCTTACTCGGTCCACCGTCCATCGTGGACATGGAAGTCTCACTAGCCGCCCGTCTATCTACATGGTCATCGTCACTGTTTGCCACATCATGGTTACGACTCCGTCAATACTTCCCTCGTTGTAACCGTGGCCGCGAGCAACATTGGCAAAAGTCCTGGGCACGGTCTACCCACGCCGGTCCCACACGTAAGAATGTATATCGTCCAAGTGGACGCACTGGGTCACTGCATGCCATCGTGGCATCTATCATGATATACAATGTCACTGCGAGCCAATTTTGTAACCTAGGACAGCCTTGGGTAGTCTCCATTCTCATGACCGCCATTTCTACCTCAAGTGAGTTCACCGAATGTCCACATCAGCATGTCGTCTGAGAGCCGATACTCGCTCGGTCATCATCTTTCCTCCCCCTCACTTCCTCGTCAGCACAAGAAACTCAGCCGTGGCACAGACTTCCCATGATGACCACCGGACTCTCGTCCCGAAAGGTCACTCACTATTCCCTACATCTCTTCCTTACCCGCCAGCTTCAAAACACCCATACCCATACCCATACCCATCCCATTCAAGATATCGCCACCGCTCTGGTCGTCTGCGTCCGGTCCCAGTTACCGTAGCTAATATTCCACTCCTTCTTCCCTGATTCCATGCCCAGTGTAACCCTCCCGGTTACGCTGTAAACGGATCCCACCCTGTCATACCCCCGAACCTTGTCAGCAATGCCGTGGCGTCTTTCGTGGGGCAGTGTCGTGGGTGCAATTTGGAAGACCAAGCGATTCGCGAGAGAGAAAACGAATCACTTTGCCGGGGCTCTGGCTTTTCTCATTCCTTAGGCTCCATACCTTAAAAATCACTTCCCCTCTTCAATTCCCGCTTTGGGTAATTATAGAAACTTGCAAAATTTCACTCATGGTCCATAAGTTTGATATCAAATCATCGTGAACATTCCATCCGTTTCGTGAAATCACACATCCCATTGTCCACGCGCAATATCTAGGGTTTGCTCTTGTGCACGGGTTACACTTTACACGGCCGCATACCGAAAATTACCCGCCCTAACAACCACAACCCAATCCCGTCATCGCCATACAACAATCGCATGGCACGCAAATCATTCACCATATCCGTCGCCTAATCCCACTCTGTCAACCAAAATCCACAATCTTCTGTGCTCTTGTGCACCGTCAGCCTTAGCTCCCTTTCGCCTCGTGTACCACCATCACAACCCCTAAAATAACCCCACGA
Organism: Huntiella decipiens; assembly: GCA_003032515.1. NCBI lineage: Eukaryota > Fungi > Ascomycota > Sordariomycetes > Microascales > Ceratocystidaceae > Huntiella > Huntiella decipiens. The sequence goes on from NETU01000546.1 coordinate 134,531, forward strand.
TAACCCCAACTAACCCCATGCTGCATATCCGCACCTTGCGTCATTGTGGCCACTGACCTAACCACTTCGTAAGATCAAGCCCCCACCAAGGAAGCCTACCTAACCAAACAAAAATCGCCCCCACCTACCCGTCTCCGATAATCCCGATCCATAAACATGAGCGCTGCCGGTATTGAAAAGATTGTACAACGGCTTGAGGCACGCATTGCCGAGGGCCAATACTACGAGGCGCAACAACAAGCCCGTGTCGTTGCCTCCCGCCACATCAAGGGGAAGAAATGGGACGCCGCAATCGACCTTCTTTATGGTGTGGCTCAAGCTCTGCTCAAGGCGAAGCAGGGCGGTTCGGGTGGTGACTTGAGTATCATGATGGTGGACGTCTTCACACAGGGGCAGCTTGCGCCGGATGTGGCGCGCAAAGCAAAGGTGTTGGCCTGTCTTAGATTGTTTGACGAGGAGGAACCTTCACGGAAGAAATTCATCGCTGAGATGATCAGGTATGTCACATCTATCATTTGACTATGGCACATGAATCACGGTGGCCAATTGTCCGTGGCGGTGTCATAGACCCGTCTGACCAACCTGTCAAACATAGCCAGAGGTGCAAGATTGATAACTAACCACCCTTTACCACATAGCTGGTCTTCGAAATTCGGCGAATTCCCCGCCGGTGACCCCGAACTTCACCACGTCACTGGAACCATCCTCGCCGGCGAGAAGGACGTATACGAAGCCGAGAAGCACCTTGCCCTCGGCACCAAGGACTCACCTGCCATCCTTACCGCTCTTGAATACTCCTGGTATCAGGAAAACGGCAGTCCACACTCCGCTGCTATTTTCTGCTCTCGTGCTGTTTTCCCGTATTTGATGGTTGGAAATGTGCGGGGTGCCTTGGACTCGTACAGACTTTTCACCGAGAAACTTATCGGTGATAATGCCGGGTTGGCCGTGGAGACTGTGACTGTCGGACCGTACTCTGTTCCCGTAATTTCGTCATTGCCATTGCTCAACTTTACTGGCCTGTTGTTAGCGGCCGTGCAGACTGGCCATGCGCCCTACTACAAGTCATTGCTGGACAAGTTCCAAGGCTTCATTGCCGATGTTAAGCCAGTTTGGGGAGAGTCGCTGGATACTATTGCTGAGATGTACTTTAAGATTCAGAGACCAAGACAGAGCAACCCTCTGATGGACATGATGGGTAGTTTCCTTGGTGGTGGTCAGCAGGCGGCTCCTAAGAGCAACAGAGTGCCAATCACTAAGAGAGTCGATGCCCCTCCTACCGAGGGTCTCGACTAAGGTACATACATGAATTACGATCAAGATATATCCTAATGAATAAAATAATGTCCATGGCAATTACGTCTGTCTGGTGCAGTGCTAAGGGGTATCTAGAAGCAAGTGTCTAAGAAACTAGACTGATAATCTATAATGGTGGTTGGCCGTACGTATCGGAGTCGAACATCCGGTCGTCTTCAAGCGCAGCCACACGTGCCCGTAGAAATGAGCGAACCTCGCGAAGGAGTTCCTCTAGATATACCATCAGTATCATGCATATATTGAACATGGGTGTCAAGAACCTACCGTCCGGTTGAGCTGTTCCTACAGAACGCGTCATCTGGTGATGTTTAACAGCCTCCCTAAGTCTCTTCCGTTCCCCTATCAAAGTCAGTAAGTCACCATCCACACCCCTCAAAACAGAAAAAAAGACTCACTCTCCTTCTCCCTCTCCTCCATCAACTCTCCATCCTCCTCGACATCCGCCATGAAATCCTGCAACTTGATCTCGCCATTCCGATCCCTCACTATAAACTCACTAGCCATCGAATTCCCAATAACCCCACCATACGCCCTCTGCGACACCCCACTCCCCGTGGACGCCACCGAACCTGCTCGTCGCCCGCGCAAGTCATCCGTAGACACCCCCTTGGCCATCCCCGTACTGCTTCCTGGTGCACCCCGCGGGTCAATGCTAATTGTGGAAGCGGTCGACGGCGAAGTAGGCCGTCGGCTTATGGGGGCGGTGAAGAGATTGCGGCTTATTCCTAGAGCGGGGACGGCGCGAGTTCGGGGTTGCGATGGGGGTGCGCGGTCAGTCATTGGTGATGGATAGGGGTTGATGAAGGGAATCGGTCTGGGATTGATCACAGTACTATATTGGGGTACGAGAGATTATAAGGAGTAATGTGTACGAATATAGATACAATTCAGGTTATTGAATGCGACTGTCATAGATTGAATATCTTAACTGTTGTTATCCAAATCAGGTATTGTCTCAAAAGTCAACAAAGCTAATGTAAGGGTTGTCAATTGATATAACCCTATTTTCTAGGGAGCTTCTACATAAGTCACGATGTAAATAACGTCTTCAACAATACAAGCGCGAATGGTGTAGCGGTAACATTATAGCTTCCCATGAAAATGGACCAAGAGTACGACTCTAGGAATATGCTTTAGCTCCGGGTTCGACTCCCGGTTCGCGCATTCTTTTTGCCCTTTGTCGAGTGAGCCTCGCTCGTCTGGAAGGTACCCGAGTTGTTCCCCTCTTGTGTCTCCAGGAGGAACATCCACTTTTTTCCCTGTTTGGGGGCGTATGCTAGTGACATAGAGTGATGTAGACATGAATGTCTCCTTTGGGATGTTTGGTTAGTGGGCTTGATGGTTGTTATGTTTCCTTTGGTTTGTATCTTTTGAGAGGGAGATCACGTCCAAGTGACTGCAAACTATAGACAGAATGTTATGGTTGGTACGGCTTGGTGTAAGTTGTGGTATCAGGTATGCCACAAGTTACTTTGGTATGGACACTGTTATGTTGTGTTCTAACAACATAAGATATGCAACGACAAAACTTATATCAACTGTATACATAGTTATCCCCCATCTTATCAACCAGCTGCTCGACACAACCAACCCAGAACCGAGAAAACAGGGCTTTCATGCAGAATGAGAACCCCACGAAGCCGCATCAAACGAGCCATTGTCCGTCTATCTGTAAGTTCAGCAACTTAGGACACCGCAAAAATCAGGCCGTGAGGCGCCGTAATGTGCCTTTGGTTGGGGGCGGCCATAAGTGCCACGTTGACCGCATAACTGCAGTAGTAGCGGAGATCGGGACTATAACGGGCCGTGTAGATGCAAGGGAGGTCGGCCGGAATTTCGGAAGCTGTTTCACATGTCACGGGGCTACTTTATGGGGAATTTTCAGACTCAGACATTGAGGCTCTACGGTGAACTTGTCGGGCTCTGTACTTAACCTGCCACTTGTCATAGTGCCACCGTGCTAAATGTGATACAATTCTCTTCCGCCTTTTTACAACACTTAACCCGACAATGGTGTCAATATGTCTCTTGAGGCGCCAGGTCCCAGACATATGTGTACATCAGCTTTCACGTCGGCTTCCGAGAGCCGTCCTTGGTATTTCCAGCTTCTTACTACCAACCACAAGGAGCGCCAGGCTGACGGGGGTTGCAATATACACTAATCTACCGATTTCCTACCACGTCCATCTGCCTTGTGCGACGTAGGGCGGGCCTGGCCCGACGAGGACTAGTGCATATGAAGAAGGCCAGGTACAAACCGGCGGTTTACAAGTGTCCACTTATGGAGTCTCACGTCTGTTGTGTCACGTGAACGCAGTAGTCTCTAGCCGATATGTAATGACCGGGGGCTGGTTAGGGCCGGAATGGTGGGTGACTTGTGGAGATAGTCGGCTACCACGGGAATAGAAGGACTATGATTCGGAGACTTCGACTGGAGTAGAGGAATTGGTTTTTTCCCTTTCACTCGGCCGTCGGAGAAGGATTGGATGTTTATGTGTGACGCGACGAGGGGCCGGGTGCATATGTCTGCGGCATATGTCTTGGGTTTGTGTAATGTAATGTCAGGAGTGTCTGGACTGATGAATTGTTTGTCCCGGCTGGAATAAGCAATAGAAGAGCCCCTTTGGGTGTGGAAACCCTAGACCATTATGGCCGGCGATTCTATACAGTGGTACCCACCCCTATGTCATCGTTCTACTGAAGTTCCTTCAAGGTCCTCGCCAGTACTTTGTGCCACCATCCCGAACAAGTGCCCAACGGGGGGCACATCGGAGGGAACACCACTGCAAACTAGGTGGTACTTGGGCTTTCGGGTTTGACACACCACAAAGATATGGTTCTACAACCTCTGTCAAGGGATGCAGCTTTCCATGGACTATAGGTTGGTCTTATGCAGTTGGTGTGGTCTCGTGGCCAAATCACCTGATTGGGGCTCGTCTAGGTTGGGTAAGGCTTATAGACGAGTTCGCTTGTATGTGAGAAGGGGATCCAATGAGCCTCATTATTCTAGTATCGGGGGTCTTCAGGAATGATGTGTGCTGTCATGTTCCTTAATATCGTGATCGTGGTTGACAAGTCCGTGGTTCATCTGATTAAACTAGTGCGGCTCGCTAGCGACTCATAGATTTCATTTAACTTATAATTTAGCCTGTGTATGCTGTATAGATCGATGAGTACACATGTCCGTTCATCTAGATATTCATTCTTCTTCTCTACTCCATACTCACGGACTTTGCTTCCGAGCTCTTGTTTGGGCTTTTCAGGAATTCAATGATACCCCGGAGTTACAGTCCAAATGGCGTATTTAGTGCTTAGGCCTACTGTTCTCATTGTTCTCCCAGTACCAGGATCTCTTCCTCTATGATGCAGATCTCAGCAAGGGATACGGAACTAGATCCACCGATAGTGTTCTTGACCCGCCATTACACGCCATCATGGGAACTCTATATGCAACCCTCAGTAACTGTATACCCGCAAGGTCCTTGCAGAACGACACGTCTCTTCGATAGTAAAGCCACAGGTACCACTAAAGAAAAGTTGCATCATCGGCGATATGATATCCCAGATACACTTACAACGTAATCACCGTTCCTCCGCAGCATTATATCCAACCGTATATATCCCCCCATTGCACCACGTAGTCGGCACCACTGCATTGTTCACCGGCTCTGGGCCCGAAACTAGACAGCTATACTTTCCCTTAAATGATCCACATGCACGCGGCATCCGCCGTGTGTGTACCAGTACCTACAACATGCCAGCCACCGGAACCTCAATGTACAAATACTTTTGGCATTGACGTTCTCTCATGTAAATAGTTACAACCCTGAACCCTTCCTTGTGTTCCACGTTTAACACAACTGAATCCACTGAGGTGCATCTTACGGACACTACACATATGGCTGCCACTCCAACAGATTATTCAAAGACGATGGGGGCCGAGAAGGCGTGGTTGTTTCCTGTTTGGGTAGATTTATGTATCAGGTGTAGCTGAATAGGGAGCCAAGTGGAGTGGAAAACGCCGGCTTTGGTTCACGACCTACACATACACAACTACACCTACTACGCGAGGGTGTTGCCTGGGTTTGGGTTATCGAAGGACAACATGTAAGTTTCCTTTTGGTTTGGGCCGGGTGGCTAATTACATCCTATGACGCAAGTGTAGTTATGATTCTGGGAGGTGGCGTTGACGGCTTCAGGCTGGGTTGCTGTCTAGTGAATGTGTTGTGGTCTTAAGACACGATGTTGTGGACCCCAATAGTCTTTGTTTGGCGTGTATTATTGTCTCTTTTCTCGCTGCCGGTGGCCGAGAGTCCCATCTCACTGCATATAACCCCTCGTTCTTGCAGTCACGGTATTGCCTCGCATGACCACCATGTATATGTGCATATGTGCGTAGGTACATATGTATGTATGTACATATGTACATGTACATACATACATGTGCAGACTAACATGCATGTCTCCGCATTCCAGGAAAAGCGACCTTCGGAAGACAAATCTATTCGGAAGACCATCTACTTTGGATCCCCACAAACTGTCAAGTTCAGGAAGTCACAACCAGCAAGGAACATATACATACAATAAGCGAAGAGATCCTTTACCGAGATGGATCAATGGTTCGAGACTATCGTCGGATTTGCATGTCTTGGTTTGCTCACATGGGCTGAAATACGGTTTTGTGTAGTATCAGAGTAAAAGTGAGGCTTCAAAGTACATGTGTACATATGTATGTACATACATACTTGGAATGTAAGCCGTCAGTACTATACAATTCCAGCCGAGTATCCAACACTTCAAAGTGTGGTCCAAGTACTATGTCGTCATCGGTTGAAGAAAGAGCTTTGTTCATCCCTCGACCGAAAAAGAACATGTACTTTTCTTCTTGGTTGGTGATTATCGACATAAGAATAATATAATACTCGATATATGCATTACATCGGTACACCTGTTGGCATGTCTCATAATCGAGTAAAACCGTCAGATGTGATGACATTGGCTACATTGCCATTCGGCCAGTCCCTGTAGTGCGAACCAGTCAATTTGTGGATATCCAATGACAAGGCAAGATCCGCCCGGACTTCTCACTTCTTCGCCCTCCTCGCGGCTAAATACCCAAGACACACAGCCCGCCAGGATCACATCACTCGGGTCAGCTCGTCATTCACAGAGACAACTTGTCCGTAATACAGCGTAGCTTGAGAAACTCTATTTCCCATGAAGGCGCCTCCACCTTCCCACTTCATGCAGAAAAATCCAGTCCGTTTCTATCCCGTCAATGTGGCCGATTCTTGGTGCAACCGCGGCAAGATATCTGATACCTTCCACATCGCCGGGTCGTGGGAGTTGTCAGCCATGGCTTCCCGTGGTTTGCTTGGGTGCTTCTTGGGACGTCGCCGCCGTGTACCAGGCAAACAAACGGGGCGCTTATCACGACAGGATCGGAACACCCGAGAGGCTTTTTTTTCTCTAGCACGTCCACCCGCCCGTTGTTCACCGTCAGCTTTCTGGCAAATCCCTCATATTGCTGGAAGGCGCTACAATATACCAAGGTAAGGTGGACGTTTCTGTGCTACAGTAAGATGCAGTCCGACGTATACCAATGAAGAATTTTCTCGTGCGTATCAGTGACATTGACTTGGAAACCATGAGATGAGAGTGACGTACACATGTAGCATCACACATGACAAAGGCCAAGCGAGTTTGCATGTAGCCCGATGGCACATTCGACATTCGGATCCGATAGAATTCCAGGCGGTTAGTATATTTCTTTACTACGTCACAAGATTCAAGAGCCTTTGTGGCTTTCACTGGTGGTGTCTGTTCTTAGCCATGTCCGGTCACTGTCTGACAGGATATCCAGGCCCTAACTGGCCACCCCGTGGTGTTTCCAGGGGACATGAATGCTATGGAATAAATTGAACACACACAAAAACACATTTTAGCACCTACGTCAGCATCCAACTTGAGGCGGCAAAATTGGTTCCCGTTGCAACGTAAAAAATATCGTCATGTGGCTCTTTGCATGTAGCAAAGAACTGATTTAGTTGGTTGGCTGGCGGGTTTACAGGGGATTTTGCGTAAAAAAGAGGTTGGTCACAAGGAGACGTTTGGCCAAACATCTGCTAGCCTGTTGATGACGTCGTTTTGCCGCTGTGGGTTGGGGTTCCCGTGTATCTTGGTAAAAGGCGGAGCTGGGGCCACAAACACTGTATTGTATGTGACACTGCCGAATTTGTAGACGAGCGATGACTTTTCGGTACGTTGACGGATGAGATGCCATATTTTCATGTCCTTGGGGTGATTCTTTGGATCAACTATTCGGACCAATGACATTGTCTCTTTAAAAAACGTAACCAAGGGAATCTTTAGACTACACGTCATACTATTCCAAGCTTCGACGTTCACGGCGGGGTATCAAAGAATATTTCTGAATTTCCCGGGCGGCACTGCAAACAAATCTGGGACGTCCTCAACAAAGATGCGTTTCCAACATCCCGGACAAAACTTGCACCGACAATCCAGCCGCAAGTAAATACAGTTAGCCGCGGGGTCAAAAATCGGACCTTGAGCCTCCGTCAGGAGGAAACGGAAAGGAGAGGAGGAAGGCAGGAGACGAACCCAAGATAGGCTTTTGCTCTACTGATCTGACGGGTCTGTACTCTGGCATCCCGGCGACAATGACGCTGCAAGATCCACAAGAGGCGATAAAAGATTTGGCCTCAAGTCCGCTTGTAGTTCTACCAATCATCATGCCACCCCGTCTCTAGAACCTGCTACAATGCTCGTTACCCGGTGCCAGATGGGCCCCGAAAAGGATCCGCTCGATGATGTCGATACACCTGGTGACCCCACTCCTTACATGTACTGAATACTCAACTATTGGTTGGTTGGTCGCCGTTTATAGTACTATTACGGTACTTGTATTTACACACGCATTCTCACCGCAACCATTGTACCTTGAAAGTCCCGCATGACCACGGCCACGGACCCCTGTCAATGTTGGGTCTTGTCAGAGGTCACGAGGTGTCTTTTCATGGTATTAAAGTTCCCAGGAACAAGCATCATTATCGTTCCAAACCCTCGTGTCCAGTATGAGATTTACATAGTCTCGGTGTTGTAGACAGGAGGACGTTGAGAATCAGGATCAATATCTTTTGTTGGAAAGACAAGACATTTCTCTTAAGGCGGTAATTATTCATGTATCGAGGTCATTGAATATAGTAACCCAGACCCTATTTGGGCCCACCTGATGCCGTCATATGACCATCCGTGGCTGGGCTTGCTTTAACGGACAAAGACGAGAATGTGTGAGGCGGGTGATACAACATCGATTACCATGTTCTTGACATACGATACTAAGTGGGCATATGTACATACATATGAATCTTCATACGTAAACACATATTCCGCTGTGTCAGTGTGGAATGAGGTTGTCGTCCATGTAGCCATGACGTCCGAGAGGTACGCTCCGACTCAATAGGGCTTGCTTACATAAAAGAGCCTGGCTCGCGAAGTGGCCAGTGGTAGTATGTCGAATGTTTTGCTTATGGCCAGCTGACCAGTAAAAAAAGCACGATACTCCCCGCACCTGGACTCATTTGAGTCTCAACATCCATGCGTCATCGCATCGGCTGGCCACCCGTACATGGCCAGTGAAACAAGATATAACCCAACCCGGCGCCCAGCAGCCGCGAGGCCCGCGGTGACTTGGCCCCGTTGCCACTCGGTTCTGCAGGTCATTTTTGCGGCTGAGAAAAGCATTATCAACGTGCAAACGAGGCTCTAGAAGCAGCTCGAATGACCAAGCATTGCCCAGAGTATTTGCTGTCAGCGGCGATCTGCAAGACCTAGAATTAATAGGCCTGCTAGACTCTTCTTGTGACTGCCGTTCTAGACAAAGTGCTGATGGGTGAGCGCTGTGTAAATGAGGCGTCAAGGCTCGCTAGCCAACCACGGTGGTTCGGTGACGAGGGAGTCGGCATCCAGCTCCGTGTGTAATGTACCTTTTTATAGCTCAAGCCGCATGGTGTCTCGTCTAGTCTTATGCCAATTGCTGTCGCCAAAGACGAGTGTATGTTGTGAACTCGAAACAGGCACCCGACTTGGGCTGTGGAAAAGTTCTCCATGTCAGACTAACATGGACACCCGCCGTCACAAGATTCTAGGCCTGGTAACGTCATTTGGTCAACAAGAAGAGGCCAAAATATTACTATTATGGGTCCTACTTGTGTCAGATATGTATGCTGTTGCTTACAAGCAACTGTCTCGCAACGCAATGTAATTGGTAGATGTAGTACAATATCATTCAGCCTCACCTCGAAAACGGCAGTCTATTAGCCAGATCAGTAAGTGTTCATCAAGGACGTTCCCACCACTTAACCCTTGAAACGGACAAAACACCCTGTAGGCTGGATGCAACAAATGTTTCTAACCTGCTAATTGAGGCGTAGCAGCCGACCTCGTGACCACTCACCTTGTGGATACACCCACGAGAGCGCCTTCCTGCTGCGACATTTGCTGCGTTTCTGGAGGATGACTGGACAACCACACCTATTATATGCTGGCGAGATCTTATTACAGAGTGTCGTTGCCTGACTGGACCACGTTGTTTCGTACGTAGTTGTAGTTTTGTGGTAAATTAAGAACAAGAGCCGAAAGAAAAAAACACAGACTGCGTTTTCTTCTACATTTTGACCTTCTTCACTCATAACCCATACCCCCCCACTATCTGAGCCAAGAGCTGTCGACACCAACAATATATGCGCTTCATGCCTACGCCAGTCACCAATTCCGCCTACTAGAACATTACGATCACACCAACTCAATATTGCATAAACACATTGGTGTCAGCGCACTTCATCGTCTTCGACATTCTATCATCATTTTCTCGTCTTCGCCGAACCTTTTTGTGCTTCCAATCGCTAGACTCGCCTGTACGTCCATCTCTCCCATTCACCTCTATGTCCCTCGGATGCGTCGCTCAATGACAACTGTTCTTGTCCGGTTCGCTCCTGTTGTTACTGTTGATGTTGTTGTCCCCCTTCAATCCTACCCTCCTTCCCTCCCCAGCCCGCTCACATTCCACACACCTGCCCGTGTGAGACTTTGTCGATACGCGCCTTCCTAGTCATTCATTTATTCAGAGCCATACATCCCTCCACTCAGTCTTCTTTGACATGCCCTGTCTGGCCAACTGCCATAACTGCCAGTTCATGTTAATACGCTACAGAGCCCCTCTTTTAGTTCAGGGTGGCAACTGATGAGAGCTCGTTCCTGGTCATCCCAGCTAACCCAACCCTCATTTAACCGGATACCCCGTTATAATAATCACTGTTCTAACTCTCGCTCGCCCTTGGCCTGATCATCTCCAGTTACCCCTCTCAGCCTGCGGTACGAAACCAACTGCACCAACACAGACAATTCCCGTCGACTACCTTTGACCCCTCGACGAATTCCATCTATTGCCCCTCCCAAACTTTCAACACCTATCGATTCTCGACTGTACACTCAATTTGCCATCGTTTCGCAACTGTTTTGATCCGATTGATTGCTCTTTATTTTCCCGCCATCTCCTCTTGCCACGACCCCCAAACAACGCAGCCAAAATGTCGACTTCACGGACGCTATTAAACAGCCTCCGTATGGGTGGTAAGACGCTTTCCAAATCTGCCGTACCGCTGGCGTTTTCGTGACGCCTTTGGCTCTAGAATTTCCATTGAGCTGCATTTATTTGTTGTCTTTTGTTTGAAATGCGAAACTACCATTGGGCAGCTTGTTTAGGATTCAGAGACGCTAACTTGTTGCTTTTTTGCCCATGAATAGAAGTTGTTCGCGAAAAGGTCCAGGACGGAGTTACGGGTGAGCCGCGCGAGCTCCAGTACACCCAGTGTAAGGTCGTGGGTAACGGATCATTTGGTGTTGTTTTCCAGACCAAGTTATCCCCCAATGGCGAAGATGCTGCCATCAAGAGAGTGCTTCAGGACAAGCGCTTCAAGGTGCGAATGGCCCTAAACTCTGTAAAATTATGTTTACTAACTAAAAAATGCGTAGAACCGTGAACTTCAAATAATGCGGATTGTCCACCACCCCAACATTGTCCACCTCAAGGCCTTCTTTTACTCCAACGGAGAGCATGTAAGTTTCTAGCTCCGTGCCCCTCGCGCATCAACCGACCAACCCGAATCAAAGTACTGATGCGTTTGTCTCCATTCCTACAGAAGGACGAAGTTTACTTGAACTTAGTTCAAGAGTTCGTCCCGGAAACCGTTTACAGGGCCTCCCGCTTTTTCACCAAGATGAAGACTACCATGCCCATCCTCGAAGTAAAGCTCTACACTTACCAGCTTTTCCGTGCGTTGGCCTACATTCACTCCCAAGGCATCTGCCATCGCGATATTAAGCCCCAGAATCTGCTGCTTGACCCTTCTACTGGAATCCTCAAGCTTTGCGATTTCGGCAGTGCCAAGATTCTCGTAGAGAACGAGCCCAATGTCTCGTACATTTGCTCTCGTTACTACCGCGCCCCAGAACTCATTTTCGGTGCTACCAACTACACAACCAAAATCGGTGAGTTTTGTCGCTATCTTTGTCTATAGTAGTCGCATATACTAACAGCAATTCACAAACCAGACGTCTGGTCTACGGGATGCGTCATGGCGGAACTCATGCTTGGTCAGCCACTGTTCCCCGGCGAATCTGGAATCGACCAACTCGTCGAAATTATCAAGGTTCTTGGAACACCTACTCGGGAGCAAATCAGAACGATGAACCCGAACTACATGGAGCACAAGTTCCCCCAGATCAAGCCCCACCCGTTCAATAAGGTTTTCCGCAAGGCTGATGCGAACTCACTCAACCTCATTGAGAAGCTGCTGGAGTACACGCCCACCGAGCGTGAGGCTGCTATTGATGCTATGGTTCACCCCTTCTTTGATGAATTGCGCGATCCCGGCACCAAGTTGCCCGATTCTCGCAACACCAGCAACCCTCCTCGCGATCTCCCCGAATTGTTCAACTTCACTAAGCATGGTTAGTCTCACTCTTTGTCTACTAATTGTCTGTACGATATTCTAACCCAGGTCTACTTCCGCTGATATAGAACTTTCGATTGCGCCCCACCTCAACGAACGCCTCGTGCCTGAGCACGTGCGCCCTAAACTGGTGGCCCAAGGCCTGGATATCAGCGACTTCACACCATTGACGAAGGCGGAGATGGCCGCTCGCCTCGACTGAGGAGGTCGACGGCCGATTCGGCGTCGCAAACGCCCTCAGCAGACCAGGATTCACCATATCGAATAAAAACAGACGCTACATGAAGCAACATCGCCCTACCGACCACCGAACTCATTACTTGCCGTATATACTGGTCCCACAAGTGCCTCAAAGCTGTCGTGTATTTCTGTCTTAGCGTCAGCATCATGGCTTGGGTTGGAACTTGCACCGGTGGCACTTTTCTGCGTCCAGTAGTCGACTCGACAGATCAGGTTGTATAGAAGTGTGAAGTGGGACTGGGGGCACATGATACTTCCCTTGGAGTAGCGTTTTGGAATTGATGCTTTGACATAGTGGCCTTCATTATATCTCATGTGGTCCATGGTCAGATATGGCTTGGCAGGCATCGATTTCTGGTAATGTTTCTAGTGTTATGGATGTGTCGCTGTGCTCTTGTGTCTCGGTAGTATCTGATAGCCCGATGCTATGGTTGTCCAAAATTCAACGTTCGCTCTGGTTGGAGAAGCTATCCCCGATTTGTTATTGTTCGATTTTGTTGGTCTTGTTTGGTCTCGGCTACATTTGTTCTATTTGCGTCTTCATCTACTCTTTTCGCGTCCTTTCCTTTTTTTGTTTTTTGCTTTTGCTTTTTGTTTTCTGTTCTGTGTGGCGCACGATTTGGAGCCACCTTGGTCATTGGTAGCTGTTAGACTACTTCTCATGTGGCGAGTTGTCGTACTGCCGTTCTTTCATTGTTGGACAAGATCGCCGCTGGGAATTTTATTCCCGGTCCCTTCCAATGACAGACACACTGGCGAGGCCCGGTCTCATTCTACGGGTGTTGCCTTGTAACGAGTTATGTCCTATTTCCTTTGGCGTTGTTCTCACCCCCTCTTGTTTTGTCTTTTTTTGTCTATCTACAGCTCATTATTGTTACGGTTCTATCGGCGCAGATGACGTCTCAGGTGTGATCCTTGGCGATGGCGCCTGAGGACTGTTGTGGGTTGGTTATCTGGTTATGGTGTTATAGGCCGAACTTCCTAAAAGTGTTCGACTTGGAATCAAAATACCAAAGACTTGTGCTGTATTTCTACAATATAGTCACTGTATTTTTTTTTAGATGTTGGAGGAGGCCTTTTCAGGGCGGACTTCAAATAAAATATTTCATCTTCAATATCTGGATACGTTCCTTAATTCTTTAAAGATTGATATTTGCCATGTATCATTCATCTTTTACATAGCATGATGTTCAGATATGTCGCACTCCAATAACTTGACATGATATTAACCTGGCCAGCCATGTATTGTTCTGTACCTGAATTAGCTTAGTCAGAAATACACTAAACCGCAAATGGTAAGATACCCTGGCCGCAAGCAGCCGTGTAGCACCCAAAGCGCAAAGCAGTGCATGGGCAAGCATCAGTTTCCTTCACGCGCCTGTTGACACCAAAGTGCGGAAAGCTTTTAGTAAAAAAAACTTAGAATCCAGAAACGCGGATTTGACATTTTGTTTTCTTTAGTTTGGAACAGTCAATACTTTTTATTTTCTAGACAATTCAACATTTTCGGATCTCAATTGATCTGGACTCGTTGGATTTCAAAATTTTGACCAAACTTTGGCGTTGGAGCTCAGCCGGAAATTCTATTAACAGTACTGTGTGCTTTATTCCTAACATCGACTTTCTGGGTCTAGACCGTTTTATTCGTCTTGAATCAGCCTACATCACGACATTTCTTGAGTTGGTGGATTAACTGGGTACAACGAAGGTTGGATACAACATTGGACAGCTCAGTTACACTACTTCCACACGACATTTTGCCTCGCGATCCTTACTTCACCATGTCTGACTACGATCGCCGTCAGGGCAACAACCGCAAGAGACGGTACAGAGGTAGGCTTCTCTAAGAAATGCGGGATACAAGACAATATCCAAGGACTAACATGGCTATTCGGATGATATAGAAGAGGATGATTACGAGCGTAATGACCGTCGTGGTCCCCGTCGCCGTGAACAAAACCAACCGCCTCACATCCGCCTCCGCAGAGCGCTGCTTGTGCTTGCCGACTCCTCTCCCTACAGATGGCAGGATGAATCTCGCGTTATCGCCAACATTATTAGTGACCACTATGAGGAATCGACGGAAGTGCGCACCACCTTCAACGAGCTGCTTGGTCTTGTGGTCATTGAACAGCCGTTGAGAATTCCCTTTGTGGCTTATGTTATTATGTTGGTCAACGTATCAAACCCGACAATTGTCCAGCAAATTGTTAGCCGGTTAACTGATTCGATGCAGGAGAAGCTTAAGCTTTCGGATTGGAGAGGGGTTAAGCTTTTCCTGCGTGTGTTTGCGTGCCTGCAGCCCGTGTTGACTGGGGAGGGTATCTTCCCATTGCTGGATCAGCTTTTTGTGCGCGCTGGTGCCCTGCAAAGTGCCAGTTCGGAGGACACCATCGGTACTGAGATTGTCAAGATTATTCTTTTGACTCTGCCCTACGTAATGTCTTTTGACCCAGAAGCCTGGAAGGACAGGGCTTCTGCTCTTATGGAGCAGACTGACATTATTGCCTCCGAGCCTCATCCTCTTCAGTCTCTGCTCGATCCCATTCTGACTGACAACGGTGTTGACTCCGGCAAGACCCCTAACGTCTTGGCTCTTCTGCAGAAGCAGCTTCAGTCGGAAGCTGAGAAGAACTGGCCTCTCACCATCATGCCCCGTCCATGGATCGGTGCCTCTGGTGATATCGAGATGAAGACTAAGATTGAGACCTCCGAGAAGCATGACACCCCCTCATTCACCATTCCCGAGACTCTGCTTCAAGGCCCCGACGGTATCTACCCTGAGATGTGGTTTTCCGTTTACAGTGGTCAGGAAATCGACACCGTTCCTAGCACGGACTCAATCGCCTCAGTTGTCATCCGCGATGTGTGCCTTGACACCATTTACAACCTCGACTTCAACCGCTACTGGAGTGCCCGTATTGTCATTTGCGTCGATAACTACTTCAGTCAGGGCACCTTTGCTCGCAGAGAGACCCCCTACGACCAGCTTCGCGAGCTTGACGCCGGCCAGTCGACCTGGAAGCCCGAAGATGTCATTGTCGACACCGTCTTTTCTCGGATCTTCCACCTTCCTGTTTCCGAGCGTAAGCAGGTTTACTACCACTCAGTGCTTACTGAGGCTTGCAAGATCGCTCCTGCAGCTATTGCCCCCTCGCTAGGCCGTGCCATTCGTTACCTATACCGCAATACGGCAAACATGGATCTAGAGCTATCGCAGCGCTTTGTGGAATGGTTTGCTCACCACTTGAGCAACTTCGGTTTCACTTGGAAGTGGCAGGAATGGATTGAGGATGTTGAGTTCCCAGAATCGCACCCTCGCAAGTCATTCATCATTGGTGCCATTGATCACGAGATTCGTCTCAGTTTCTCTCAGCGTATCAAGGGTACTCTCCCTGAGGTTTACAAGCCTCTTATTGACCGGGCCACTGAGGATGATGAGCCCGAATTCAAATTCAACAATGAAGAAGCTCCTCTCCATGCTGAGGGTCTTGAGGTTGCGAACTTGTTGCGCAAGAAGACTATTGAGGAGGATGAATTCCAGCCCATCATTGAGAAGATCCAGACTTCTGCCCTGGACATTGGTGTTGACCCCCTTGTTTCCAGTGCTGACGTTCTTATGACCGCCGTTTGCTACATTGGCTCTAAATCTCTCAGTCACGGTATTGCCTGCCTGGAGAGAGCGCACAACAAATTGGCCGAGTTCGCTGAGGCGTCTGAGGCGGCCCGTGACCAGATTCTCTCTTCCATCGCCACCTACTGGAAGTTCCACCCTGGCATTGTCGTCGCCCTCATTGACCGTCTCCTGGCCACCGGTGTTGTCAGCCCCTTGGCCGTTGTGTCTTGGGCCATCACCACCACCTCGCTCCGCGACTCGGAGGATGCCCCCGCCGCCGCTAACCTTTCCCGCTCGCTCGTATTCGAACTAGTCATCAAGACTATTCAGCGCGTCATTCTCCGTATTCACAAGCCCCTTGAGACCTCTCCTTTTGCTCCTACTGAGGAGTCTCTTTTCGAGCTTCTGGCTACCATCAAGGAGCTTGTTGCCAAGATTCCAGCTGATGAAGCTGAAGGTGTTGACTCTGTTCAGACTTGGCAGCGTAGATGGCAACGTGTGTTTGACCGGCAGGCGGCGCACCAGAAGATGGTGATCGCAGAGAAGAGGGCTGAGCAGGAGATTAAAGCTAAAGAGGAAGAGGCTCTCCTGAAGGAGGCCGAGGCCGATATCCAAAAGGCCGCTGCAGAGGCAGAGGCTGAGGAATAAAGGAATAGTTAGAGGAAAGAAAGATTGCATGCACCATACTTGGTGTTGTCATAGGGTTTGTAAAGGTATTGGTGTTTCTGGATGCTTATTTAGTTTGATATTTCTTTTGAATTACTTGATTTTAGAGTTTAACTTTTTTGAAAAACGTGTTGGCCGCCATGATCTCCTTTCGTCTGTGATTCATTGCCACTTACAACCACGCACAACAACATGATCCTCCGAATGGCACAGACATGACAGGATTCTCTATTCACACCTCAAACCACCCAGAACCATGTAACCGAGAATGAATTTATCACTGGATAGATATACAAGTCTAACTACAAACAAACCCCAAACAAAGAACCCCCTAACGCCAAACCCAAAAACCTAATAAACCTACCGTCTTCCAAACCCAGTTGGCGGCGCATACTGCCCCGGTGGCGGAGCCCCCGGATATCCCAATCCGCCTGCCGGTCCTCCATAACCAGGTGGTGCGCCAGGATATCCCATACCACCTTGTTGTCCAGCAAATCCTGGGGGCGGTATACCCACGGCTCCCGGTGGCGCTCCATACCCAACCATGCCCATTGCGCCGGGCTGTGCAGAGAACCCTGGTGGTGCCGCAACGGGGACTCCAGGTGGCGGACGGGCAGGAAGATTCCCTGGGGCGCCACGCGATTGGAGAGTTGATGGCTCGGGGACAGCTACCACGGGGGTGGCTGCGACGGGCATTGCGGTGGGCATGGGGAGGGCGGAGCCGGTGGGTCGCGATTGTAGGACGGACGGGAGTTGTGATTCGGGGACTACATTGTGTTTCTTGGCTTGCGCGGCAAGTGCACGTTCGGCTTCGTCACCGTGACGCTCGTTCTTGCCGTCTTTCTTGAAGGCGTATTGCACGGTGACTTGCTTGCTGAGAATGTATTGGCCGGACATAGTCTCCAGAGCGGTATCCGAGGCGTCGAAGTCGGCGTAGGAAATGAACCCGTACCCCTTTGACGTGCCGGAATCGTCACGGGCAATCTTGGGGATATTGAGAAGGGAACCGAAGCGCGAGAAGGTATCGTAGAGGAGCCGCTCGTCGACCATGATGTCCAGGTTACCAATGTACAACTCGGCACCGACCTCCACGCCTTTAGCGCGGTCGGCGCTAGCTTTGTTGACGCGCATGGATTTGCCGTACACTTTAATCCCGTTCATGACGGCCGAGGCGTAGTCAGCATCGGCGGGGGTGTGGTATTCGACGAAGCCGAAGCCTTGGTGGTTCTGGGTGACGCGGTCGCGGGGCATGTGGAGGTCGTGGATGGGGCCCATTTGAACCATGATTTCGTAGACCATTGGGGGGGTTACGCGCTCGTCAATGTTACCGATGTAGACGGTCGCATCGCGGTTTTGTTCCCTGTGGTGGTTTCTGTGTTAATATCGCGAGGCTGTGGGGGTTTCGGATCGCATTCGTGCTTACCAATGTCTGTTGTGGGCCATTTTGCCGGTATTATGGGGACCTCTGGGGAATATGTAGCTAGTAATGAGCTTATATCGTACTGCAGAGGCTCAACTATCGTCTTTTCGCAGAAATAACCGCCTAGGCCCTTGTCGCAAAACTCACAAATCTGGAAATTTTCGTGGTGATAAGATGCAAGGCTGCGCTCGCGCATCCAATCACGTGAAATCTTAAGTTTGTGTAACCCATTTATATTAACCCTAGCAAAACCACATATGACGTCGGTTGGCAAAGTCACGATTGGGGTGGGACAAGCGAGAGACCACGAATTTCCTCTTCGAGTATTTTTTGTCAGAGGAATCTATACACACATGACATTTGGACATTGGGCTGAGCTAACCGCAGTTCATCACAAGTAATCCTACAAAAGCCGGGTTCTATTGTTACCCCTCACCTACCGTTACGTTGTGCCTAACGAACCCCGCATCACCATGGCCGAAGTTACCATCAAGGTCGAACTCGCGTAAGTTATTGCCAATGACAGCATGCTGGACTCCCTTGCATACTGTATCCTGTTGTCCACTAGTGGCAAGATTAATCTGACCAGAACGTTAACAGCGGAGGTCTCGATCTCCTGTTTGACAACAAGCCCACTCTCCAGGTGACACTACCGTCGTCGGGCGTTTCGGAGGCTGATGTTCCTACTATCAAAGTCGGTGAGCTGATTTCTCACATGGCGACCATCATGGATGACTCGCGCAGTGAGCTTTTCGTTATTGAAGGCCACATGTAAGTCGGTGTGCACGCTCCCCCACCTAGTTGCTTCTCCGATCTCTTGGTGCATCCAGCTGGACGGTCTACGTGGCAGTTCGCTCGGGTGTTCCCTATCACATTCGGTCTGGGGCCATGATATTTTGACCATATTGGGGAGAGGGGTGTGAAGAACTACGGCTAACAACTTTCCAGTCGACCGGGAATCATGGTATTAGTGAACGAGGCGGATTGGGAGCTGGAAGGGGAAGAGGAGTGTGAAGTAGGTGACGGGGATGAAGTCCTGTTCGTCTCGACTCTGCATGGCGGCTGAAGAAACTCGAAGCGGTGATAGAGACAGAGAGGCGGTATCATGAGAAAAGATGGATAGAGTCGGTGAGAGCTGCGAGGAGCCGCGGTGGCGTCGGTCTAGGGATCTCTCATATGTGCAGAAACAGCCCTGATTTTCAACGGTAGTCGTATTGCATGCGCATTTATGCCGAGCCGGGTTTACGGGGATAATTGGTTCATGGAGGTTACATGTGAGACGACGTGTTGACGTGTAGAATATTGGCCATCCAGCAATGAAGCGAACCATTGCAACCTGACATGCGCATCAAAATCAATAGAAAGGACAAGCGAGAGAGCCGTATGGGGGTCCATCTTTCTTCGGCCCATTCTAGACAAGGAGAGAGTTGCATTGGGCCTAAAACCACGGTGCATTTGTAGACTCTGAGATGCGGTACGAATATAATGAATGTGATATTGACGCGGCCATGTTGCAGCAAGGAGTGACGGACCAACCGGCCCTTGGTCGCATTTCCCGATTCTGCTTATCCATGTGAGCTGTCGTCGCAATCGCCTAAGCCCAAAGACAACGCTAACGGGCATATGGGAGTGTTATTACGCCGATGCAACCCACCAAATTGCCATGGCATTTGGAGGTTGACGATTGGCCGGCTCCGAGAGTGACGGGGGAAGAGTCGGTCGGTTTGAAGAAAAAAGTAAGAGATTAAGTAAGTTATTGTCAGCAGTTTCGTTGCTTGGGCCTTACCGTTTTACGCCGGGCGGAGTATGACGTGGGGGCAGAGAACTTAGCAGGAGAAAGAACGTGGGATGAACGGTTTCGAGGCTTTTGTGAGGATTCTTTGGGACGGGAAAGAGAACGGCTGTTTCCTTCTTATGGGTGGGATTACGGGCGCTAACATTGATTTTCATGGCTATGTGGGAGACGACAAGAGGCAATAGTCGGGGGGGATTGCATGACCCTGCCGACTAAATCCCAGAACTGGACGGCGACAGCAATATTACTTGGAGTTAATGATGTAGAGATACATATGTAAGAGTACATAAATTCGGAGGTACATCGTCGGAAGTCATCGACACAGAACCTATATGGTTTCCTAAATGAGATAATGACCTCATTTGGCTACAATTGAAAACTACTGCAGTTAAATGTACTCCTTCTGCATGGCAACTTCAACCCCACCAATGCTGCAGCTGTATGTGACCTACCCCTCAGTGGCCTGCAGCAACCGGTTAATACTCAGATGCAGTCTTAGCGAGTCACGAAAAGACCGTCGCGGCGACTTTAATAAACAGGTACCAACAACAACGAACATATGTGAAAGGTATCAAACCAAAAGTGAAGTGTGACTGGTTATGTGCGTACATATCTTGGGTACATATCTTGACTGGTCCGATCATCTTGTCATGCGGCGAGCAGAGTAAGCACAAAGACAGTGTGATATGTAAGGGGCGGTACAAGTGGAGTTGAATCGTTCGATGGTTGGGGTCATACGGGTTCCGGGAAGCCTTACCGCGCTGGAATAATTACTGGGTTGGGCAGCGAAAATGGATTCCGGGATCTCGGCGCAACATAAGGCGAGGCAACAGGATATGCGGACCGGATTGGGCGGGGGGGCGTATTCCTTATACTTTCAATACGGAGCCAATAACCAGGTATACTGGAATACTTCATGAGGGGGGGAGGGGTGGTATCTCTGTTTATATATGTACAATGTATATTCCAATTCTACTGTACATATGTAACATCTCAAAGTGGTAGCTCCATGCAGACTCCATAGAACGCAGTCTCGAACATGTCTATAAATCCAGTAAAGACACCCGATGCAAAGCTGTATAGGTTGCCACTGTGACGTAAAGCCCCAAAGCGGCATGATCCATCAAAAAAAACGCCTCTGTCACAATGCATACGCTCCACCAACAGGTATAAACACAGACTTCCAGGGAGCGCCAAAAAGCTATGAAGCCCATATCTTGTGTACAACCAGCCTGTCAATCCAGGGTATGGTGAAGGGAAGAGAAAAAAAAAAAGCCCTAACGGTACGGTGAAAAGTAAACCTAACGACACGCAGAATCGAAAAGCTTCTAGAGCATCGATCTTGCCCCAGTAAAAAGTAAACTAGGCACAACCGTCCTATGTAAGTGTGTATTGTACAACCACCCACCCAGGCTAACTCTAGCGTCGAAGAAATATCATGGGTCCCTTTTTTTAAGGGAAGCGAACAATGTAAACTTGTTTGTTCTGTTGTACAGTAGTCTCTCAAGTTAGTTTCCGTTCTTTGTTTCTGAAAACCCACGTTTCCCCCTGTAATCTGTGCGCAGTGAGAAAAAATGCTCTTTGGCGTCATGTCATGCAGACTATTCTATGCACTACATATGGACACAGAATACAATTGGTTTGGTGTCCTCTTCTGCTAAAACACCCCATATTGGGATCCACCAGTCTGTGTTTCCATAGTCTGTCCTTGATGATGTATAAGACTTCCCGGATAGGCAAATCTAAGCCTGTTTGCCACTTGAGCACGGTTGTTGAAGAAGTCAAAAAAACAAAGTGGCAACATGACATACAGAAAGTATTGGCACGGGCTAGTCGGAAAGCCACATCTCAAGTATATCTAAGTAAGTATAGGCAACTCCTTACTATGTACATACATACATATATACTCGGGTTCAACATACTAGTGAGACGAAATAGGAAATTAGTTGCAGAGCCATTGTACATACAATAGTTTGTTCCTATGTGGGTAACACGCAAAGGGGGCTGACGGTTGCATGAAATTGGTTTGTGATTGGGATAATCACAGTAGCATTTTGAAGCTCCCACGAGAAAAGAAAAGGCGAGCGAGCGAAGATATTAAGCATCATAGCAAATTGTGAACTTCAAGTATGGTTCGAGAAAATTAATATTCAAACATCAATCCAGTAAAAGTACACACTATCAAAAGATTCCAGCCTCCAACATCCGCTGTTCAAGTCAAAAGACTTTGAGAAAAGAAAAGTACAAAAGAAATATTCCCAACCCCGTGGTAACAACCACAACAATGCTTGATGCATAGCCAAAAGTACTGTAGTCCTATGTCATAACGCCGTCCGAAAACATCCAACTTTATCATCCGTCACCTGGTTTTCCAAGTCACCTTAGAAACTAGGTTGCCCAATCGCATGTGAGAATGAAGGAAGCGGTCTCTGTGTCTCTCTCTTCACTACATCTCTGCTAACCGCCACGAATCCTGGTGGTGGCACTGGGTTTGACGGTCCACTGCCCATAACAGCCACCTTTCTACCCTTGCCACGGCCCTTAATGCCCTTGTTACTGTTCTTATACAGCATGGCAAAGTACACCAATAACTCGCTCTCTTCGTGTGATAGAGCTTCGCGTTGTTCGGAAGTGATGGTGGCAGCCTTGTGGATGAGATCCATGATGGTTTGCTTGTGGAACTTGTTTTGGTGGGCCTTGAGGTTGCCTAGCTGGGTAAAGCTCTTGTTGCAGTCGTCAAGCTTGCAGACAAAGTTACGCTCTCCGGTGTGAACAACCAAGTGGGCGCGGAGCTTAGAGCGGGCTCCGAAACCCCGAGAGCATTGGACGCAGATATGAGGACGGTGGCCAACGTGTATCCGTTCGTGAGTCTGTAAGAAATAGGATTGGTTAGTTTTCTGTAGACACAGTACAGAGGGTATTGGTGAACACTTACACGAAGGTTACCCATTTGAGAGAAGCCTCTGCCGCAATCTGGGAAAGAGCAAGTCTAAAAGAGGTCAGTAAACTATTCAAATACTACAAGAAATTCGGTATCAACTTACATAAGGTCTTTCTCCAGTGTGTGCACGGTGGTGGATCTCAACATGGGAACGTTGGCCAAAAGCCTTACCACAACCTTCAATAGTGCATTGGTACATGGTGCGGCCATGGCGCTTAATAACACGGGGCGTAGAAACACTGGTGTTATCAGACGTCATGTTCATAATCGATGGAACAAAGGACTGTCTCATTGGTGTGTATTCTTGCTCAACTGACGGAACAGCTCCAGACTGTGAAGTAGGAGCAACCTTTTGGTTGAGGACCTTGACAAGACTGTCAATAGCAGTGTTGAAGCTAACTTCGTGATCCGAGTTCAAAACCTTGTTGGCGGTAACAGTCTTGGAGTTGATGTTGGGAATCTCGGTGGCAATAGAGCGGGGTACAGAGAATGAAGAGCTGCGAGAAACACAAGAAGACATGGCGGTATCATATGAGTTGTAATGACCCATGTCCATAGATGGAGTCAATGTGTGTGGGTGTTGAGTGTAGCTCTGGTAGTAAGCACCAGACGAAGTGCTCATTGCCCGAGGAGATAAAGAAGCACTTGAGTTGAAAGATTGATGATGAACGGGAAGATGGGGAGTAGAAGGGTGAGAAAACGAGTGTGGCGGGTTAGAAATCTGGGGAGTAGGAGGGTGAGAGAGAGACTGATAGGCCGGAGTATAGCATGGCGTGTATGCGGCTTGCGGGTAAGGAGATGGAGGGAAAGTTGGTGGTGAAGAGTACACTGCCGAAGACTCTGAAGAAGAATACACAGTAGATCCGGGAGAGTATGGTTGCTCTTGCATATAAGTGGTGTCAATGGTGGTAGGATAGACGGGGCCGGTAGTTTGAGAATGCCACCCGTTCCAAGAAGTAGCTGTAGAAGACATGATGATGTATGTGCAAGGTGTGTGTCGTTGTAAGTGATTGTGGTTCTGAAGGCTGATGTTCAGTCAAGTATTGAAGAGAGTGATGATCCGGAAAAACCAGACCATGTGTGCAACCCGGGGAGGCGCTCCCGGTATATATATTTACTCCACCTAGCAGGGAGGAGGGAATGACGGGAGAGAAGCGAGCGCAGGTAGTAAAGTTGGCATCCTAGCCCGGCGCCGCGAGTTTTCGAGCCCGTACATACTACATGTAGATCACTAGTTCAGTGGTAATTTTGAATAAAAGCTCTACTTCCTATGACCGTGATGGGTGTGTTGTGTGTGGGGTGTGAATTACACACGGACGCTGAGCGCTCATAGAGGTCTACTGTATCAACCTTACGCCCTCTATATTTGCTTGACAGCGGCCGGAACTAGGTATAACAATATGTATCTTCCTAAATTGTATGGGACTCAAAAATGGAGATAGATACATTATATGTATATTTTATCAAAGGTATAGACCTCGAGACCAGGATGCATTTGTTAGGACCCTGGAACAAGAATAAACAAGGTAGTGGGGTGTGCCTAGCTGATCCAAAGTCTTGGGTAATAAACATTTAACTCGATTTTATCCGCATTGAGGATTATCTCACTGACCTTTATACGTACAGCAAACACTTTCAGTGCATCACTACATTATCCTTTGTAGCAGAAACCCAGCCATCTCTTCAGCTCGGAACCGAAGAATTTACATACATAACTACATATCTATATACACAAGGAGATACAGTAATACTTCACTACCTCACTTCAACATATTGTCGTCTTCCCCTACGTTTGACTCAAATGCCTGTGTTCTAGTGTCAGTCACCACCCACCCACGAAACTATCCCTTTCGGCCTCCACAACAGAAGTATAGAGCCAGTGACCATAGTTCAGTTCAGCAGTCGCCCAAATTCTATGAGAGATGCGGAATTGTTCATATGAGCTGAAGCGAACGGCCCTTGTCCTGGCGGCCGCAGTCCACTAAGGAATACATACTTGTAATGAGGTAGCCACGAGTACACACATGCACAAGAAGCATAGAATAGTAGGCGTGGGAGAGGCGAGAGCTTCTATACTAAGGCACCAGGGTTCAATGGCGACATGGGATCGATGTAAATATCGAATAGAGACGACAAAATATCTCCAAGTGTGTGGGTTAGGATAGAAAGAGAGATGGCCCGGCAGAGACTCCCCCGCGACCGTGACTCTGTGCCCTTGGATGAGGGTTCCCTTTGACAGGAGACTTTCCCAAATAGACCAAATTGGTATCTTCCGATGAGGCACTCGCCACTCAGTCTAACCATATGAACAACTATCTCGTATGTCACATCATTCAAACACCAAAAGAATCAAAATATTGGGTCGGTAGCGGCAGATAACACCACAAGCAAGCTTTGCAATGACCATGATGGACAACTAAGGTGACAATCGGTCAGTCGGATGGACGCCGATTGGCAAGCATGTCTGTGTGCATCGGACTTTGTGGCATACCAAGCTTCACAATGGTCCCAAGTTTGGTCTGAGGGCATCAAAACATAGTGTAGAAAAGGAGGAGATATTGAAAATTGAGCTATACAATGCGTAGGGCTCAGAATGAAACCCGGTACTGTGGCCCGTCCCGAAGACAATCAACTCCCGGACGGCCACCGGCATCCACAACAAGCAACACTGTTGATCCATGTGTTATGCTCGTTTACTATCTTTGCCAATGAGTTCCGCGCACCAGGTTTCAAAACTTGGTACGCAAATCCGATTCTTCCCCTTGTGAAGGTCCGGTACTAACCGTTGTGGACAAGCTGGTTACAACTGTCCGTCCGCCTCAGTCCCCCGGACTGAGATAATGTCTGAGCCCCGTTGCTCCCTTGGTCCGGGACCGAACAACTCCGCATTTTTGCGTCTGTAGCTATGTATTCAACCACTCTTCGTCTTTACTCCTAAACACAAAAGCAACCTTCACGATCTGAGCCCCCAAACTATCAGTTCTCACCATTGTCTTTCCCGCAACAAGGCCATCCCATCCAGCACATCACCAAATCAAGTAATTTATCAGTGCTGCACATATAGCGTAGGTGGTATGCTCAGGTACGGCCGGAGCCGCAACAATGGAGGTCGCCGTTTACCACTTGGACCAGCACTAGCAAACTACTACATATTAAACAAAGCCCGCTATGATCTTGTTGTACCAGAACAAAGGGAAAATTGATAATCGCCCCTTGTCGCCTTATCAAGCTGCTTTCGCCTGTCTAAGAGAAGTAACGAGACAACAAGGAAACCCCAGAGATACAACATAAAAAAAGGCCTCAAAACAATGAAGTGCCCCGCACTCAATGCCCCGTGCTCTCACCTCCGGATCCATTTGTCTGGACAGGATTGTGGATTTGAGTGCCTCCGGTGTCCCGGTAGCTCCCTGATCCCAGGCCAATGGGACACTAGGGTCACGGGGAACATATCTTTTTCTTCACAGCCAAGACTAAAAACGAGATGATTGGCTTTGAATTTCCGGTTGAAGGATGACAAGAACATGATGCGGTGTACACATATGGGATCTATCTGTTCTTGGGAAAGGGGACAAGTCCTCCTCGGACCGATTTCCTATATTGATTTCCGTCGTGATTCCCTTTGAACCACGGCACGAAAAAAGGAGGATAGTCTGCGCCGGCAAAAATACCCAGGATCAAGCGGCGAAAAATCGTATGCAAGGAAGAAACCCCACTGATCAACAGACCACAACTGTCAAAACGCACGAGTTTCAATATAACATCAAAGGTCTTCTGATACCATTTGAACCGACGACGGTGAAGACATAATCTTCAGGGCGGAAAATTTAGTCAAGTCAATCACGAATATGACAACAAGACCAATGTGGGCAAACTTGTCAGACAAATGTCATCCCAACGGGCCCATCCAACGCGGTACTGTCAAAGCCCGGGCCATCCATAGATTTACATACCCGTCGTTACAAAGGCCTACAAAATGCCGGGTGATGTTTGCCGGGTAATAGTAACGCATTAGGTGCCGACATCACTTGAGACCAAAGACGGTGCCGAGCCGAATACTCAATGGGGCTTCAAGCGTACCATTACTAGACGAAATATATGGTTCCAACAATAGCCGTTAACATGCCTCATCTACGGCATTCGTCAATGTCACACACATATTGGTGTGTTTGTCCCGATAGACCGTTCCAGAATCCACCTCGTTAACCCTCTTGGGGTGAATCAAGAGGTCCGAGGCCGTTGTTTTGGGTCAACCATGAGCGTCGGAGCCCGTCCCGTACGTTCCGGCCATCATTTTGTCAGACAACCAGATCATGGTATGCCCATGTTCAGACGTGTTTTTAAGGCGCAACCGAGAACCAGTCAATAGTACCCACAAGTCGAAATATTGGATTGTTGTAGCTTGTTGACTTAGCCTTGAAGTCAACGCACGAGCGGAAGGGTCCGTCTGAAATCCGTGAGTTACGAAAATCATCGTAGCCGTGAAGCACAGGGCAAGGGGACAATGAAGATTTCAAGCAAGTCACAATGTAGAATATCGGGGATACAGGGTCAAGTCTCAGATTTTCGAGAGATGGTTGTTAAACGAAAGAAAAAAGGAAATCGGGTACAGAAGAAAATACATATAGTCTTACCGGTGTGGTCAATGAGTTCCCAACAACTTCGCCTGCGCTTGCATTTCGACATAATACTTCATTTCCGCACGTTGAACTCTCAAACAACGACAAAAAGCGCCAAATTTAGCTTCACCAGGGTATAATCTTCCTCAAGCTATTCCTCCCGGCGAAGAATTTCAGCAGGTGACAAAACCAACATTCAACATTGCGAAAAAACCTGCAATCTAATTCGGAAGATTATCTAAGTGGAGTCAACTACCAGATCGGATCAATCGGAGACGTGCTCCGTGTCTAGGACGAGTGACGAAAAAAAAGCCCCCTAGTCTGAAGGGATAAGGGATATCAGCTTTAATGGCGACGAACAGTCACGAACCATTGACAGTATTTTAGACGTCTTGATGATTGTGACAGAGAATACAGTTTGACGACAAAAAGGAAAATTATAAACCACGAGGTAGTCACTATTCGGCCAAGGGAAACAAATTGGCATTACGCCACATTTCTAGATGCGTAGATAACTTACTAAAGTGAAGTAAAGTGACATTCTGTACCTACATTGTACTTTGTGAGTCTAGTTGGGTTTGTCCTAACAACGCTAACTACCAACAATGGCAATCTTGAGACACACAATTGTGTAACTCATTCCAATACTTGGAATTTGATAGCGGGACGGGAAGGCAGGAACACGAACTACCGTCGCACGAAACAACCAATCGCGGAAACGCCAGAAAAGGCTAACGACAAGTGCATTGTTCATCATTGTCAAAAAATCAAGTCTTAATATGCCCAAGCGGCAAAAGTGCTCGATTGTATGCAACACGGATGTCAACGGATACACGGGCCGCGGGGCTCTCCCGTCTGTCATTGTCTCGTCCCAATTGAATATACTTAGGGTCGTAACCCTTCTATTCATGGTAAACGAGTATAATGTTTGTTTTTTGTAATGTGCAAATAGTGCGAGTTTGATAATTTGTGTCTCAGACAAAGAAATATGCAAGCAAGTATTAGATGACACGGGACTTTCATACAGAGATCATAAGCACTCCTGAAATATCTTTTCATAAAAAAGCAAACTGACATCGGATTTAGACTTCCGATACCGATGGCTCAACTACATACGATACGATAGTCTCCACGGATGTTTTTTTGGATGTCTTTTTCAGCCATCGAGATGTCACGTTGCTCAGTCGTGGTCAAAGTGTTCTGTCTCTTAGAAGGCCATTGCTTGTAACAATAGTCACTACTATGAAGGGTCAAGTCAACATACAGGGACAAAATTACCTAAATGAGAAATATCTCTCGTTCCGAGATGGGTGCGACCACTATGGTATCATTACATGTGGGGTATACAGCCCTTTTTTTCTTAAGTAAAACCGGCTGGACATTCCGGAGGTCCGGCAGTAACAACCCGCATAAAGTCAATTAGCACCTTAAAATATGCCAAAGCCTGTTTAGTTTGCAGCTTTTAAAATAGAGAGAGCTCTGTCAGACGCCCCACCCCCCTGAGATGGTGGAATATCAGCGTCGGTGGTTGGCTTGTTGAGAAAAGTGATAGATCGCTTTGTAACTGCTCAAGTGCGTTTTTTTCTGTATGTTAGGTACCATTCTGGTGGTTAATGATTAGTGAACGAACAGGGTAAATGGGGCGATTTACCATGGTACCGAGTCTGGGGGATATACTTTGGAAACTCAGTCAGTGTGGTAATTTACAGGCTACATAGGCAGGTAAGGTAGCATTATCAGATTGATGACCAAGGGTAGAATCTAGTTCGGGAAACCCATTCGATGGTCTCTTAAGAGAGAACTTCAAGAATTTGTGCCATCACTCACTATAGATCCAGTCATCACACATAGTTTTCTCATGCTTTCTACGATGTCTCGATATGCTCCAAAATCATCACATTTCATCTATACCTCGTCCATCGCTTAGTACAATTAGCGGCAAACTTTAGTTTTTTGTTTCATGGTATGCACCTGGCAGAGGTTGTGGATACATATATTTCTTTTTGTTGACTTACTTGCCATTGTTGTTTCATCAGGCCAGTGCGGCAAGAGACGTGGATCACCTCCACCAACCGACAGTATGTACTCAGCCCATTGTGCGGAATGCAAATGTCTTCCTCCTATCGTAACCAAAATTGTATATCTAGTCTGTGCACTTGTGAACAGTGGACTCTCTTGATTGTCTAATGTTTAATAATTCGTATACATGTAGTTTAGTCATGCTTCGTTTTCTAAGCCCTGTATTATTTGACTTAACTAGTTGAACGCTGTTGCGTGTACAGCTAAATGAACCTACGTTGCGTATTCCGCTCTAAGGCCGATCTTCTGTGTGTGTGTACCGCTGTACAACCTACATATGTGCAAACATACAACATGCAACTATGACTTATACACATACGCGCGTGCAGACTAGACCCCTACATGAATGTTAGAGCAAGGCCGCAGAATACCCCGGCATGGGTGCCCTCGAATTTCAGGATTACCCATAGTGAGGCGTCTTGGCGGTGCAGCTTTTCAACATATGTGACCCAAAGGTTACATTTGCAGGGATCGCATACAGGAATCACCGGGGTTAGATTCCTGATTACTGATTCAAAATATTCCTTTGATGTATGTATTGAAAGAATTGGGATGGACATGGACTCCGTCACAACACAGCTACAGCATGTGTATGTACTTGCGGAGATATGTCTTGTATTTCCAAGCTCTGACAAACCATGTATGTACTTTCCATGTATCTTTAAGACAGTCACCAGGCAGTTGGTAAGAAGTACACGTCTTTGGTGTGATTTGTGACGAACAGAGCCGGAAATATAGTTAGCGATATAGAGAATTGGTGGAGGATTGGCATTGCATGACAGAAATTCAATATCAGGATGTGGATATTTCCGTTTACATCCGAAGGGAATGCGAGTGTTGGATTTTGTAAAGATGCCCATGAGCACATGGAATTGAAGCTCCCCCGGAGTGTACATACTGCATGTGAATATATGTATTTACATGCCGGAATAAGGTAGAACAAGTACTGGAGAAGTATATCAGGCTGTCACCCGTCGTCGTTTTTGTGGCAACATGGTAAACGCAGGTACCCAATAGTCATCCGGCTTCTCCCCGAGCCCCGGAACCCTCACTAGTGACTTTAAAGAGGTCACCAGTATCCACAAAATATAGACACACTATTCCATCGCTTCTGAGAACCTGTAGGGACATGCTATTGAATCATTTTCTTCGGTAATCATTCTAGAGTTCTCAACAATGAGTCCATTGTGTATCTACAATGCGGCAATCGCCATCTCGTGATCATCGGGGAAAACACTAAATATGATCTAGTGCCACTCCGCGTACGCTCCAGTAGATCACCTTAATCCACGTCAACCACAACTTGCGCCCGTATGTCTATACACAAGGGACCCATAACAGGGCGAAAGTCCGAACTGAACAACTGCACAAGAAAACCCTGTTTTGCGGAGCAACGACATACAGGACAATCGGTAACACTTGTATCCGCAACAAGTCTGCGGCGCCCGCTGTCAACCCCACATCGCCCACAACCACACCGGTGCACTTCATCACTGTGAAAATGTCATCTGA
Organism: Huntiella decipiens; assembly: GCA_003032515.1. Classification (NCBI taxonomy): domain Eukaryota; kingdom Fungi; phylum Ascomycota; class Sordariomycetes; order Microascales; family Ceratocystidaceae; genus Huntiella; species Huntiella decipiens. The sequence goes on from NETU01000546.1 coordinate 165,766, forward strand.
AAGACGAGTCGCCAGCCATAAGCAAATTCTGCTAGACTAGTCTGACATTCAGTACTTTCGGTCAAAGTGCTTTTGGGCTTCTCCGAAGTTCGCTTGGATTTTGTGGCCGTAGATGGATGCCGGACTGGCAACCTCCCTGACTTGATAGATGTTATCATGAGGGTAATAATAAGTATGATGGCGGGGGAAAAGACATCTACAAGACGAGGGACCGAGGGTGTGGCTAAACGATCCCTGAGATGTCACACGGCGAGGATGATGCGTAACTGGTTGAGGCCCTTGTATACATGTACAGACGCATACACATTCAAACTTTACTGTAAGAGGGGCACTTGATGGCATGTGCGATGTTTGTGTGATATGAGTGTGATGGGCCTGATGGATGGATGATACATTGATGTGTTGGTTCTTGAATATAGGTGCGGTATGACACCGATTCACGTCCTTGAGTATGCCGGGTGCTGTGATCTAGATGATCTGAGACAAGGTGAAGGTGAAGTGACTCGGTTTTCATCACGAGTATTGTACTGACATACATATGAACTGTATAACTTATACCACGGACAATAACTAGGTTAGAGATTGCCACATACAAAATGACGAAGGTGGCGTTTCTGTACATAAATACAAACGAACCCACGAACCGTTTATCCCTAGTGTTCACAGAAAGTCTCATGGCCTGCCTCAAATTAATTCTGGTCAACGCCTCCGATAGGATCTGGCTCACATGCACTCACTTCCACTTCCACTTCCACCCTGCAACACAAATTTCCTTTTTCTCCACGTCGTCGTCTCGTCCAAGCCTATTCTGAGCCGTGACGTAGCTTGACCTCTTCATTCCATCTTTTCTCTATTGACATGCCTCATTAAACTATATCTCCGTCCATCTCCAGAGTTTCCTCACAAAAAAAACCTCCGCCGCATATATCAAAGTCTCCCGAAGCTAGTTTCAATTATCTCAATTGTCCGTGGAAAAGTTTAAAACTAGAACTGTCTGTCTGTCTGCCATTGTATTCGTCCCTCCAATTATACAAGAAAACACCATAGCGCGTTTCTAGGTGTGGTCAAACTCAAGGATGATCCCCAACCGGGTGTAAATACCCTAGCTTCCAAAGTTCGCTGTTCTCTTTTTTCCTTGTGTATGTTCCCATCTCCTAGCGGAAATCCAAGCACGGACGTCAAGCTTACTCAACTTCTGGGCCGGAAGTTCCATCCGGCGAGGATATGATTGTCAGCTGAGGAGGAACGGGCGTTTTTGTAACATTTTGGTGGCTTAGAATGGAGTTAGCCTGGAAGAATTACTACATGCGTATGACTGTTTGCACAATCAACACTCCAAAATAGTAGTAGCTGTCCATCTTTTGATAGGGGGAGAGGCGGGGAATTATCTTCCTTGGCATTATAGTCTGAGCAACAGCGAGACGAACTCTGTTAGTAAGGGATATCCTGTCTTGAGTTGTCTTCTAAGGCTGGTAGTCTTCTTTGTTTGAAAAACGATGACAAAAAAGATCACCAGGTTGTTCCCTTCGTCGGGGATACGCCCTGCAATGTCCGCTATTGATTAGTCTCTCTACAAGTCGCCGACCATTGAGATGCCGTAAGCCTCATACTCCGTATTTGACAAAAAAGTTTGAATCCAAGAACCCGGGCCTCGATCCTCATACAAATGTACATTGTGAGTACCAACGTGGACGTAATCACATGTTCCCTGATGCTGCAACAGTTCTCAACAGTGATTGGTGAACAGTCCATGTCGACCCTTGTATTTGAGTACTATCTCATCACTAGCTTGAGTTTCCGACCAAAATCTTTAGAACATTCGTCCAATACATACCCCCACGACTGTGATGCACACATGTGTGTCGAACCCTGTGACAGCTTCATCAGCTTGTATATGTGTGATGCAAATTCGTCTCTGCACAGGTACATATACACACCATCTATGAAAATCTATTACACAGAGTTGACACGCAATCATACATACCAACACATATGTCCATCCATACATCCAGATTTCTAGCCACTCCTGCATATGACTGTATATCTCCGCATAACTGATCGTCATTCCCACCTCTCCATCATCCATGTGCTCCATTATGGATGCAACAACACAGCACAAGCCAACCCAGCTGGCTTCTACTACGTAACCCCAAGAAAGGTACCCCCTTCTTTAGTTACAGAGCCCCGCCCTCCCCCCCCTTTAGATCTTGTTGCTTAACCATGACGGGAATCCCCATAAAGGTGCATTTGTCGTCGGTCCCGTTATGTGGGTTTCATGCCGTGTCTAATCTTCCGCCTGCAGCATGTGGAGGCTTCTTCTTAGCGGCTGGCAGAGTATTACCTAAAAAGGAGATTCTACCTTGTGCGACTATTGATCGGAGTGTGGCGTTTTGAATCTACCTACATATGTACATACCGATACCGACCAAAGATGAACGAACGAACAAACCTAGGCATCTTGGAATGTAGTTCATGGTTCATTGTACAAGGGAACTGTCAGTTACAGAAACCCCTACTAACATTCTCGCTCTTAACGGTTCTTCTTTATTCTGAACCAGCTTTAACATGTCTCTTGGTTATCTCGTGTTGCTTTCATTCCCTTCTACACCCCTCATTCTTTTTATCCTGGGTCCACCTCTTTCTTGCGCCCGTCCGTCACTACCCCGGCCCGGAACCTGTGCATTGCAACATCAGCCCCGTTCATCACTGTCACAGTACTGACCTGAATCGTGTCGGGCACAAACCCTCGGATAAGCTAAAGCCGCCGTGTAAAGATACCCCGATGCACGTTCTCTAACTATTGACAACACTACACATGGACATACATACATGTATATACATACTCCCTTCGATTATTCCCATAACTCCCCCCAAAGCACCGGAAAAAAAGTCCCGGGGCCCAGCCCCGGCTAACGTAGTAACGTCACCCACTTATGTCCATTCATTGTCTCCCTCCGCTGAACCCGCTAACGCCCGGCCGTTACCACATGCCGTTACTATAGCCTTTCCTTTCATTTATCACACCTTTCAGCTTCTAGGACGAGGCTGTCAAATCTATACCCGACGTAGCATTGCGGTATTATTAGCTGCATGAGCACTCTTCCGAAACCCTGACTTGATCGCCTGGCTTTACGGCGATATGTGTGACCTCCTGATGCCGGCGCCGTTCGATAGAAGGACAAGACGTTTCACTCGCTTCCTCGGGTTTTGACATGCTGACGGGATGATAGCCACGCTTCATCGTGCCACGCCTATCAATTGTATGATATGCCACGTTCTACTATGAGAAGAGGCAAACCAAGTGAGAGGGGGGTTTGTCCCTTGCTTGCTTCAGTATTGAACAGTGTTTCGTTTTGTGACCGTTGGAATTAGACGCCCGTAAATACCAAACAGTGACGTGGGACCGTCACTATTCCTTCTATCACGTGTCCCCACAATCCAGAACCTTTTTGAAATCCTATCGTGCGTACCAAGTGTATGCACATATGTACACACGCACATGTGTACATATGCCATCCCATGAAATCGTAAACTTCCTAGTCTAGTAATTGTAAAAAAGAGGCAAAACCAACCGTACAAGTCATAGATTCCACCCCCGTACATTGGACCTCCAAACAGGCACATGCAGGTAGCCAAACGCATATAGCCTTTCTGATTTTCTAGATATGCACTTATATTCACCCCTCTGATGTGTCATTCTTTCTCCACTCAATCACTAGCAGCTCCTACATGGCACTCTCCGTTTGTAACTATCCCCACAACTACAAACTATCCAAAAGACCCCATTTGCCACTGTACTGTGACAGTCACAACTCCAGGGCCAATATTCTTAGCCCCAAATATATGCTACCTGGCACATATATTCGTCACTACATATACATAGATCCTTACAAACAGATGGAGTTGCATTCGCTTCACTGTAGTGAAGGCTGCCAACCGTAGTAGTGCACATCTGCTTGACGGCTGTTTGCTCGACAGATCCACCGAGGCTGCTAACAATGCCGCGCTGTCAGGGCTAGAACCGCTTGCTGACTGCATGAGATGCCACCAGAAGAAACAGCGGTGACTGTTGTTAGGCCCCGTTAACCAACCACTTTGACTCGTTTACCGAAAAATCGTTGGCTCTCTTTGTTTGTCGGATTCGCTTATAATTTTGTCCCGATCGAGTATTTTCAGACTCCCGGCACATGTATGGTTTCACTCGGTGTTGATCGCACTCTTGGTCTGGTTGACCCGCGGTTTTCAGTCAGACCTTGGTTTTATGGCCATGCTGTCAACTCTAGTGACGTCCATGTATTTCTTGATATGTCTCAGTTCACGCCCCCCATGTATCACAAGTCCCTACTCGTGACATGAACCGTTTCTCGGCGTGCGCTCTCTGGACATCACGACATACATACAAACCTACCCTATATATCCTCTAAGATGTGCCGTCCATTCTCATACACCAGAAATGTGACCCAAGTAGCTGGCAAAACTCTAAACACACCCGGCCCTAGTCCTCGATAGAAGCCTCTCGCGCCCTCCTCCCTCCAAATCCTCGCCACCACGCCCCTAACGCCACGACCGAACCTCTTCTCAGCTTCATAGTTTTGCACTCGAGCTCGGACAACCTGATACGGATACGTTACTATACCAGCCACTAGTTTTGCCACCGTTGATATCACCACTGTCCCCTGATTATCAAGACGGCGTCGCCGTGTGTCTGTACCTGCGGTTCCAGGGAGAATGTGGCTAGCCTGTGCCGCAAGATACATTTTCTTGAGAGGATCGTAAATTGTAAACTGCACTGCGCCGTGAAGGACACCCACTAGGCTAATTAACACGCCCTTATAGAAGCCTCGAAGTCCTTCTGCCCGCCAGATACACCGGATGCCGTCACCCATCCCACGGTACGCCCCTTTTTCACCGCCATCAGAGCTTAACATTCGCGTCTTAAGTACCCATATAGGATTGGTCAACATGGTAGTAGTTGCCCCCGCCATGGCAGACGCGGCAAAGTACTCCCACGGGGCGAGATGATGGTCGTGAGGGTGTTGAGTACTTAATATGCCATATCTTGCAGAAAGAAAATGCTCATAACGTGACTTGAAAAAGAAAAAGGATGCCCAGCCGGCAGCGTTTCCAACAAGGTTGGGAGTGAGGCCTCGGTAGAGGGCGGCGAGCGAGTTCTTTTGTTCGGTCAAGTGACGGAAAATAGAACGGGCCGTCAGTGGAGGAGCGCCAGACGTGATGGATTGACGGTGGACTACAAACAGTTAGTGATATGTTCCAAACGGTCATTCTCGGGTTATTTCTTACTCTGCATCCGCGTTTTCACAATATCTAACGGGTGAACTACTAGAGTGGCGGTAGATCCCGCTGTAAGTCCAGCTATGGACTCAATGCTTGCTCGTGAGAGTGTCGATTCTTGTGTAGCCATGGTTTCAAGATATCTTGTATAAATGAGTGTACGCCTGGTAGAGGCTGGAAAATGGAACAAAAGAATGAAGAAATATAGGCTTGTGAAAGCAATTCACTGTACCATTTTGCTGTAATTTGAAAAACTTTTGTCCTCGTCAAGAACGTGTATCAGTGGAAGTTTTGTCCTCATTGTCAATCAATTTGGAGCATTGCTGGCTTTTTACGATTTGTAATTAACAGGGTTAAGAAGGGTTATTCACATGTCATCGACGTCATTGGCAAATTGGTGAAGATAATGGGTGTTGACAATGTTGTTCAAACAGCTGACCCGACACAGACATATAATACACACGTTAATCGCATAGACTGCTAGAATGATGCTTTACAAAATCTTCATTAACAAAACAATGCAACCTGCGCTTTAGCGCCCTCAAATCCTATGATACAATGGACCCAACAACGCAACATATGAATGTCCCGAGTCGTCGTTATTGGCCCGCGGTCCGGTTAATCTACACCGGCAGTCTTTGTGATGTTACAAATATATGGGTATTGGTCGTCCCAGTCGTACATGTCGATTTATCTTGGTATTTAAGAGAGGGGAGAAAGGAGGCTATAGTTTGGTAAGTAACTAGACCAAGGACATGAAGTATTATGAATCGACATACCGGATAACAGAGGGACGGGGCTCGCTGCGGGTGATGCCTGTGATGGGTTAGTATCCGTTCGCTTGTTGTAGTGGGTCGGGTCGGATGCGGAGGCGGGGCGGGGCCGTGGGTTCTCTCCGGGAGGTGTCGAGTGTGCATACCGAGGTACAGAATGAAAGGAATGTAGCCGCTATACTGTGTTAGTACTCATATATAACTACCACACATAAATCTTCCGTCTTGAACTTACTAGTGAACGACAACCTGCGACACGTCAATAAGACGGCCGATGCGCTCCTATACCCGAAAGTCAGCCACAATTCCCTATGAATAATATCGCCTGCCAAACAAACCTTAGTCTCTTCCGAAAGCGAAAACATTGTGAATACTGCAGAAAATTGTCGAGGCGCAAAAGAGTGTCAGTCGCAAAGTCAACTCGTCATTCACGTCACCATCGTCACCAAAACTTTTCGAGCCTTGCATTTAGAGTGGGGACCTGGCATTTCATCTAGGGTTACTTCCATCCAAGCTATAACCCCATTCATCGTTGGCGGGCGGGGTTGCGTTGTAACATGTATGACGCACCTTGTGAAACCATGTCGAAAATTGATGAACATGGGTTTAGATGAATGTAGCTGTATAAGAGTGGTTGTGATAGTGGCTATTTTGGGACCATAGATTTGAGTCAAAATATATAAGATGGCTACCGTTGACGTGTCTGTTGACTATATTTCTACGGGGGCGAACAGACATTCTGCTGTCGCTGATTGGAGTTCCAAAGGTCTCGTTGCGTACGGTGCAGATGTCAATATTGCGCTATGGCGTCCAAATGTAAGTGTTTGCATACCGAGATATCCATAGAAAAACTAGGATACTAACGTATTTAGGCTGAAACCCCCAAGGGTGTTATTGCCCTTTTAAAGGGTCACAAAGATATTGTCAAGGCTGTCAAGTTCATTCCACAAGTCGGGACATCAAGTACCGACGAAATCCTGGTGACGGGTGCTGACGATAACTCACTGAAGCTGTGGTCTCTTGACGAATCCACGGAAAAGTATGAGTGCATTCAGACCGTGACTGAGCACACTGCTCCAATTCACTGCATTGCAATTCTCAAGTCCACAAGCTATACGAATGGAATCTATCTGGCCTCCGGAAGTGCCGACTCTACCATTCGCATCTGGAAGTTCCAAGACCGTGCTTTGAGCTTGGTACAGACTATTACGACGGCCCCACGATTCTTCCCTCTTGCTCTTGCTCTTTCCGCACTTGACACTTCGGATGACACTTTAGTGCTGGCTGCCGCTGGAACAAAGACATTCGTTCAGATTTACGTCGCCCCATTGACGGCCACCGAGGCACCAGTATTCACCCTACAAAGCACACTAAGCGGTCACGAAGGCTGGATTCGCTCTCTCGAGTTTGTCAAGGAAACTTCAGAGCCAACTAGTGACCTACTCCTGTCTTCTGCCAGCCAAGACAAGTATATCCGTATCTGGCGTCTCCACCAGGGCGAGGCTCTGCCTGAAAAGCCCAAGACGACAACATCAGCCACCTACCTCCCCGGAAAATCTCCCTCAAACAAGGCGCATATCCTTAAGTCTGGAGATAAGACCTTTTCAGTCACATTTGAAGCCCTTCTTCTGGGCCACGAAGATTGGATTTACACTGCCCAATGGCTTACCAGCCCTAATGCCAAACCTAAGCTCCTGTCAACATCTGCAGACAATACCCTTGCCATTTGGGAGCCTGATACCGACTCTGGTATCTGGATCAGTATGGTTCGTTTGGGTGAGATTTCCAGAGAAAAGGGTGCTACGACTGCTACAGGAAGTACCGGTGGTTTCTGGACCGGTTTATGGTCCCCAGAAGGTACATCTGTTATCTGCCTTGGTCGCACTGGTTCATGGCGTCGTTGGACTTATGAGACGTCAACTGATATTTGGAAACAATCTATTGGAATCTCTGGTCACGTGAAGCCAGTGACTGGTGTATCATGGGCTGGGAATGGAGGCTACCTCCTGTCGACGTCTACCGATCAAACCACAAGACTACACGCTCCATGGACAAAGGGTATCGACAACAAGGGAAAATCATGGCACGAGATGGCCAGACCTCAAATTCACGGCTACGATCTGAACTGTATCGACAGCCTAGGAGATTCACAGTTTGTCTCTGGTGCAGACGAAAAGCTCATGCGTGTCTTTGCCGAGCCCAAAGCCGTTGCAGCCCTTCTACACCAACTCTCCGGTACCGCGGAAGCTACCGAGGCCATGCCTGATGCCGCCAACATGCCAGTCCTAGGCCTTTCAAACAAGGCCATTGAAACCGATCCGACCCCAGAAACCGAGGTGCCAAAACCCTCACTGGACACTGCACACCCTCCATTTGAGGATTCCCTCTCCCGTCATACCCTCTGGCCCGAGGTAGAAAAGCTCTATGGCCACGGTTACGAAATTTCCTGCCTGGCTGCATCCCACGACGGCTCTATCATCGCCAGTGCCTGCAAAGCCACGTCTACGAACCACGCCGTCATCCGTCTTTTCGAGACCACAAAGTGGACTGAGATCAGACCACCCCTCACCGCACACTCCCTCACAGCTGCCCGTGTACGTTTCTCCCGGGATGACAAAATGTTGCTCTCGGTAGGACGTGACAGACAATGGGCTGTATTCGAGAAGGGGGCGGATGGTTTCGCCGTTAAACAGACGAACCCCAAGGGCCACACTCGAATGATTTTGGATGCAGCTTGGGCGGAATGCGTGAGCCCAAGAGGATTTGCGACTGCAGGTAGAGATAAAAAGGTGAACCTGTGGGTTGAAAAGGAGGGGCAATTCATTGCTGGTGGCAATGTTGCGTTCGATGGACCTATCACTGCCATTGATTTCATGACCACCGAAGATGCGAATAAGCAGATTCTAGCGGTAGGCTTGGAATCCGGAAAGCTCTGGATTGTAGTATTGAAGTTTGCCGAGACAGTAGAGGTGGTTGAAAAATTGGAAATAGCAGACAAGTACTGTCTGCCCAAGACCGTGTTACAAGTGTCTTGGCAACCAAGGAAGACAGCGGACGAAGCTAAGGTCTTGGCCGTAGCGGGTGATGATACCTCGTTGAGATTATATACTATCAACGGACTGTAAAAATAGTACGGTAGAACGAAAAGAGAAATTATGATATCATGTATTACAGGTACACAAACATACATATTTATTATGCGGTTGTGCTGACCGTCAAACCAATCTATATCCGATCATAAAACATATCAGCCCAGGTATTATCAAACAGGCTCCCCTCATCCACTAAACATGATCCCACTCGGCCCATCTATTACAACTTCTTCTACAACTCCTGCTTGGTCGTAATAGCAGTAGTCGCAGCATCCACAACATTCTGCGCAGCCGACTTAGCCAATGAGACGATATCCGCGACGTCCTCACCATGCGCATAGAACCACGCGCGCTGGACCAGGAACTTGATGTATTGGGGAAGATAGAGAAGGGTACCGAGACAGCCGAGAGAGACCAGGAGGAAGAGAATAGTGTCTATCAAAGAGGAATCAGCGTCAGATCATCGGTTATTTGAGGCGGGGTACCAAGATATATCAGGGGACCATGGAAGTTGACATGTGAAACCCTTGACAAGACAATCCAACTTACAGAAAAGGAACCGCTCAAATGGTGTGTACATGTTAACCGCAAAGCTAACCTCAATCTGGTACACCTTGCGGTTAATAAACTTGATAACAGGACTCTGCGCCATAATGTCTTGTACGTCGTGGTATTAACGGTCTCGCTAGTAACGAAAGGGAAGGAAGGGCTGGTCGCGTGCAAAGAGACAAAAAGAAAGAATAAAAACGAAGATGCGACTCGAGGTTATATAGTTTGCGATGACGGCGCGTCCGGAGACCCCAATATGGCTCAAATAGAATAGGAAAGAAGGCAAATTAGTTCAAGATAATGCAATTCGTTGGTCGCGCAAGTCGCCACGCTTCAATTAAGCCAAAAGTAGAAAAAAAAAACACAAAATAGGGGAACGACGTTAGATCAAAAAGTCCCAAAATTAAAAGAATATACAGAAAAAAAAAGTAGCTCGAGTGTACGAAACACAATAAAAAAAAGAAGGTACAGAACGTGCAAAATCAAACTCGTAAGATCCAAAACTCTGGAAACAACACTTCACATAAAAGTGTCTACTCCCGTACATCCACCGAAAGTCAGCGCAGTCCCCCAGCCGACCAGAAAACCCTCTTTCCCGTGCCTTCCACCAAACGGTCGAAAAATCACAATACCCTAAAATACCCTAGACCTTATCTAATCGCACCGTGCAACCAATTGAGGAACCTCGACAACGTCAAGAACCACCACGACATGAAATACGAGTAGGCACAACGACTCAACACTCCACTCACAAATTCAAAACTACCCAAGCAAGATGCAATCAAGACTATTAGTCCGCTTAGCGGCGATTCCACTAGCTGCGCCGCCCGTAGTGCTCCCAATTCCGTTTTCAGTATCCCATGCCCGCACCTTCAGCATCGCACATAACCCCGCCAAGAACATGCCGCCACGGCCACAGCCGCCACCAGAACTAGAAATTGAAGAGAGCTTTCTACGGGGCAGTGGGCCAGGCGGGCAAAAGATTGTACGCCGATGTAACCTTAAATCTGTATTGCGTCATGATTCCTAATGCAATGTCTCATTTGAACAGAACAAAACCGCCTCGGCCGTCCAACTTAAACATGTGCCTACCGGAATCGTCGTGAAGTCTCAAGCAACCCGATCAAGATCACAGAATCGCAAGATTGCACGAGAGATATTGGCGCAACGATTAGATGAACTTCGAAGTGGGGATCTGTCTAGATCAAAAATCGTTGGTGCAGTTAAAAAGAAGCGCGCAGACTCTGCCGCAAAGAAGTCTCGTCGCAAATACCGCGCCTTGGAGGCGCAAACTGAAGAGGAGAGTGGCGACGAAACCGAACCAGTCGACGTAGGAGCCCAAGTAGAATCGAATGAGCCAATAATCCAGGCTGTCCCAGAGATTCGCTCCAGACGTATCGAGGACTTATAAGAGGGTTAATAGAGCTATGGTATATACAGTACAACTCCATAATGAGCACATCACATCACACTCCATAGTAAATCGTACAAAGATATCGTGAGAAAGAAATCATGAAATTTAGAGGGAAAAAATAACAGACATAAACGTTCTTCCTGGGCGTACAAACAAACGCAAAACAAAAAGATAACAAGAGTAAAAAAGAAATAAGAAAAGTTATAACCTCCTACCAGGCCAGACCCTTTTGAAAGAGATAATCGGTCCTCATCAATGTCGCTAATATGTAGAAATGGCGGACGTAAAATAGTGCCGGCTAACAGATGCGACTAGGTTAGCGCGCCCTTAAAGACAGTCTTATCGAGCAGTCTCCAACGATGCAAGCAAACTCACCAGCAGTACAAACACAGACAGACCACTCACTCGAGTCGCAATGTCAAAAACAAGAAAATAATGCAATTTAAGGTTTGTATTGCGGCGCTGCAACCGACCAGGGCACTCCTGTTAGCCCACCATATTACTCTATATAACACCCACCAAAAACCGTTTACACACCTTAGAAGCACTTGCGGTGAACAATCGAAGGACCGCTCTCGTCGTACTCCTGCTTGGAGATCCACATCTGCTGGAAAGTGGACAGAGAAGCCAGAATGGAACCACCGATCCAGACGGAGTACTTGCGCTCCGGGGGAGCAATGATCTTGACCTTCATGGAAGAAGGAGCAAGAGCAGAAATCTCCTTCTGCATACGGTCGGAGAGACCGGGGTACATAGTGGTACCACCAGACATGACGATGTTGCCGTACAGATCCTTACGGACATCGACATCACACTTCATGATTGACTGCCAAGTGGTAACGTGGATACCACCAGACTCAAGACCCAGGACAGAGGGCTGGAACAGAGCCTCGGGAGCGCGGAAACGCTCGTTACCGATAGTAATGACCTGACCGTCAGGAAGCTCGTACGACTTCTCGAGGGTGGAGGAATGAGCAGCGGTCTGGATCTCCTGGTCGAAGTCAAGAGCGACGTAGCAAAGCTTCTCCTTGATGTCACGAACGATTTCGCGCTCGGCGGTGGTAGAGAAAGAGTAACCACGCTCAGCCAGAATCTTCATGAGGTAGTCGGTAAGATCGCGACCAGCCATGTCGACACGGGCAATGGCCTGGGGAAGGGCGAAACCCTCGTAGATAGGAACAACGTGAGTAACACCATCACCGGAATCCAGAACGATACCGGTGGTACGACCGGAGGCGTACAGAGACAGAACGGCCTGGATAGAGACGTAGAAAGCGGGAGCGTTGAAGGTCTCGAAGACAATCTGGGTCATCTTCTCACGGTTGGACTTGGGGTTGATGGGGGCCTCGGTGAGCAGGACGGGGTGCTCCTCGGGGGCGACACGAAGCTCGTTGTAGAAAGTGTGGTGCCAAATCTTCTCCATGTCATCCCAGTTGGTAACGACACCGTGCTCAATGGGGTAGCGCAGAGTCAGGATACCTCTCTTGGACTGGGCCTCATCACCAACGTACGAGTCCTTCTGACCCATACCAATCATGATACTGCATTAAGGTAACACCAAACGTTAGTGGGAGCTCTACGTAGTGATGCGACCAGGGAGCAATTCCAACGCAGGAAGGCCTTTGTGGAGCTCGGCGGGCCAGCATGCCAGGATCCATTCCTATTAGGAAAGGGGGTCTGTAAATAAGTAACTTACCCATGGTGTCTGGGGCGACCGACGATCGAGGCTGAGATTGATGTTAGTATTGTTGTCTTGAAATAGTGCTCGTTTTTGGAGGAGTACACCCAATGCGGTTGGGCATTGGGCGCTGTTGTCTGACAACGCTAGAGCGAAGTGGGGTATTTTAACTTACGGAAAACAGCACGAGGGGCATCGTCACCGGCGAAACCGGCCTTGCACATGCCGGAGCTATTGAAAACAGTCAGAAAACCATAATTGGGTAATAAAAATAACAACACCCAATCTATCCACCGCGCGTATCCGTAATCGAAAGTGTATCTTCGTTGGGGAACAATTGATTGCGGGGCACACGTGGTGGCGGATAGGGGGTGTTGAGTGGCCTGTGTCCCAAAGGACAGCAAGCTTGCTTTATAGCTCGGGAGCTTGTCTTACCCGTTGTCGATGACGAGGGCAGCAACTTCCTCTATAGTAATAGATAGACATGTTAGTTAACTTGTTCGTGTTGTTTCGGGGCCGGCCAATGTGGTGATAGTTCGAGGCTGACGCGCCCGAATTAGGTACACCACCGATGAGGCGGCGGAGATAGACATCGTGTCCAACATGTGTAAACTAACCTTCCATTGTGGCGGTTGTGATGTGTTAACGTTAACGTAAAAAAGTAACAAAGACGGTATTAAAAGTGCTCTCACGATATCCTGATCGAGGAGCCTAAGAAGAACAGCAAAAGATGGATGATGATGAAGACGAGGCTATTTACAAGCTGAAAGAGAAGGAAAGAAGAAGAAGAGTACTGTTTCTTTTGGGGTGGCGGTAGGAGAACTAAGAAAGGAATGGAGCGTACGGGGTGGTCCAAATTTATCTAGTGGGGAGGTCAACTGAAGGTAAGAACATATGCTGCCTATGTCCGTGCTTGTCCACAAGCTCAGGTACCTGGCCTCGCTGTGTCCCGGCCAAAAGGTACATGGAGCTTTCTACAACAGCCACCTTGGCGAATAGGGGATACTATCATCGCACTGTATACATGAGCCCCTGAGTTTATGCCGCTAGGAAGTTGCCCATGGGTGGTCTTAGGCTGGTACAGGAGCAGCATTCTGGTGAATTTAGCGAGCTACTATAGGGGCGCGGCTCCACCATGTGCCCTGAATTTGATGTACACAGTGTATGGTGGCTGGGGGCTGATGTACTTCAATATGCATTCTTACTGCGAAAAGGTACGTGGTCATGCACAGTGTCATGAAGCATTCACCATCTATTGCCATAGACCCATATCTACCCTGGAAGCCCTGTATGGAAGCTTTGTAAATGTTCTAAAGCTCATAGACAGGTACCAGTACCTCCATGCCAGGCATCCGTCTGGTGCGACAGTTTAGCTTACATGTCTATAGTATTAGAGCGGATATCGGTAAAGAGGACACGATAGCAAGGCCCGGGTCGTGTGTTCCGTAGTAACCAGTTCCGCTCGGTCAAGAATGTAAACATTGAAGGGGCAGCGGGGAAGGAGGAGGCAGGTACGAAATGAGGGTGGGCAGGGCGGATGCAGTAGTTGTCTGGGGTCGTGGGTGAATGGGGGGGTGGGCAGCTGCCGGAGTTCGATAGGAATGGAGCCGTGCAGCGGGGTGAAAGAGACGATAACTGCTGAAGCCCAAATCAGGCCCCGAATGGATGCGGGATGCCTCTGTGTTAGCTCCGCACGTGATATTACACCCTGCATATCAGTGTTGTAGAAACACAGGAGGTGTGTTTGACTTGTGCTGATGTGGGTTGAATTGCGTGCCACGCAGAGACAAGTGACGGTGATGATAATGTATGGAGCCATTGTGCCTTACATGTCGCCGAGGCGATCCATTATGATGGTTCATTTGACACAGACTTGTTGGTAATGGCGTTTCCATAAGCATTGGTATTACAGATGTTCTGGAAGGTTGTTATTTCACATTTGCAAGCATCAAACGTTGATGATTTGTTCCTCTTTCATACAGACATGTATTTTAGTGCAACATGAGGAGGAGGGGTCAATTCAGGCATAGTGGGCTGTCAGCCCCAATTTGTGAGTTGTCGCTTTTTCTAGCACAACCCAACTACGCACATCAAACATTTGAAGAGGGGGAAGACCCCGCAACATTGGCAGTTGGTACAACTCTGTCAACCGGGCATACCAACAAAAACTTAACAATCGCTACTCGTGACACGTTAAGTTTACGAGGTCTTCCCGCTCATGCAAGCCAAGCGGCGATATCTAAGTGCAATCGCCTGCCGCGCCATCCAACAAAGTCGCAGGCGGAGCATTCCCCACTCCATCCTCTTGAGCCTGATGACCAAACGACTGGTTACGACTTATTTGTGTATGCGTTGGGGTAATGTCAGCAGTAATCATATATAACGTTTGAATGTACTTCGCCGAAAAAAACAAACCATTCCCCCGGCCATTGGCAAGCAAATATACCGTATGTTGACCGCATTTCTCTCATACCTCCGAATAACGTATTCGTTAGGCCGCGGGACACTAACGAGCCCTATGATTCCGATTCCCAGCCCCACCGCGCGTGTCTCCTGCATTGGCCAATGTGCGCCGTGTTCCTGAGATGGAGCGGATCCACCATAAGCTCTGCAGCTTGTCAACGTCCCCAAATATATTGAAAGGCTACGAGATTACAGAATGCACGACTTTGTGCTTTGAGTGTGCACGCGCAACGCAATGGGCAACAGATTTCGTGTGCTTCGGTTGTCGGTGGCTTGCGCAGGCCCCGAAAGATCGTCAATTTGACCTTTGAATGCTCCACAGTTACGACAGTATTCGTTGCACTTAAACCCGCCGCCGAGTAGAGGGATCAAGTCTTCCAGCCATCATGACAAGGGGATCACCAAACCTCATTTTAACCAAAAACCCGTAGGCTGGAGAAACAGATGAACACCATTCGCTTGACTAGAACATGATATCAAAATGGCTGGACTCCAAAGTAAGGCAACGAGATGGGCCTTCCCCTTTATCGGGTAGGCATGCATGATGGCGCTTCGGGGTCAGCACGGAAGATCACTTGCATGCGAATATATGAGCATCTTCCGAGAGCCAAGTCCGCTACATCAAGCTCGTCCATCCCGCGGGGTCACCTAATGGCTGCACCCCCTACATGGCCTCGGGTCTGCCGTCTTACTCCCTGCAGAATTAGTCGGATTGTACCTAGATATTTAGCAGGTTGCCACCGTTGAGATGATATTTCACCCACCGGACGGCTCGGGGGTTCTCGGCGCGCGATATCTATGACCATACCTATCTGTAAACCCCGCCGCCGAGGCTCGTTGACGTGGCAAATCTCCCGGTAACTTCACAGCGCTATTCGGTTTAACTAGGTGTGTTGGAGCTTCAACCTAGAATTCCTACGGGTGGAGCCAAACTTTGTTGGATGGGTCAGGCAGAAGGGTAGCCAACAAGCACAGCCTCGTCATTCATGCTGGCTCAACTCGGACAAATCAATCTATCATGCTCAGATGTGGCGCTTCGGCTAGGCTCCTGAGTATAAACAAATCCATTGCGCGTCTCTAGAATCAAAACGGAGATTTCCAAGATATCACGGCAGATTCTCAGCCTCATGGTTCTAGAAATCGAGCCCCTCAAACCAATCCGGCGTCAAATGACTATTACTTGCGGCGGCATCAGGGGGTTGGCTTGTTCACCCCAGCAAAGCTCTGTGCATAACCACAGCACCTGGCTTCTTCCCAGCAGCGACACCTGGTTCCATGGAACATCTCGAAATACCCAGGACCCAGCGCGTTCAGGAACCCGAGCTACATGCTAAACCACTCACCTAACCCTGTGACAAGTGGGGGCATGTTTGCATTATGGGTACAGGAGCCCATATTCCACTTTCCTATTCTGGATGATCATCAATGTCTTTCTTATCTAACCCTCTTTATCAATGATAAAACCCAAAGGGTTATCGGCTACAGTAACCTTTAGCTCCATTTGGAAAAATCCGGAGCTTTCATGAAGGTTCCAGAAGTGGATAAATGTTGATAAAATTGAACGTAGGGAATCTACGAAAGTGGTCCACAGAAGAGTGACACATTCAATCTTGATATTACCACACATTATTGCAGTGGTATCATTCATAAAAAAATCACAAACTACGCTTTAGAAGTCATCTTCATCCAAACCACGTCATTTTTCACCCACACTAATATACATCGACTACATTACCCCACCTTTCATCATGGGCGACAAAGCTTTGCAAGATCTTCTCAAATGGAGTATTGAAGCCTCGGATCCAACCGTCCCGGTAGAGAAGCGGTCTCAATTGACCCCCGAGGTTATTGCTTCTCTCATGGGTGGCCCTTCCGAGCCCGAGCTCATGATTGCCGCCATCCAAGTCGTCACGTCTGACGACCCCGAGGTGGACCTCGATTCAAAGATCACTGCCATGGACAACTTTGAGCAGATGATTGAGAACTTAGACAATGCCAACAATATGGTCAACCTGAAGCTCTGGGACCCATTGTTAACTGTCCTGGACTCCCCAGAGGCGGAACTACGCCGGATGACATTGTGGTGTGTCGGAACCGCCATCCAGAACAACGTCAAGAGCCAGCAGGCGTTCCTTGATACTGGCGGTATGTCCAAGTTGGTGTCCATGGCTATTGATGAAAAGGAAGACAAGACAGTGCGCAAGAAGGCTGTCTATGCTCTCAGTTCATCATGCCGCAACTTCCAACCGGCTATGGACAAGATTGTTGAGGAATTGGGCAAGCATGGCAAGTTGTATGGTCACATCAATGCTGAGGATATGGATCAAGTCGACACTGTCATTCTCCCATTGAAGGAGGCTCTTGTTTGAAAAGCCACCCAACAAAAGAGATAAAAAAGGATAAAATTGGCGTTTTTGGAGTTTGATTTGGTCTGGTCTATACGATATGATGATTGGGGGGTTAGGGATTATGACATATGGCTATGGATTGAATGCAAATAAATGTCTATAAGTCATTCTTGAGCATGTTTTAGTCATGAAAGGAAAAAATACATTGATTCTGTTTTACAGTACCACAACACAATATTCATACATGATACACCCGATTTTGTAAACCGAAAAATATGCCGCCATCATGGTGGTATCTCTAACCACAAGTTATCACTCCGTGTTGAGACAGAAATTAGAACTTGCCAGTCATGTGAACGCCCATAGTCTGCATGAGCAATCTAGCTTGTCTGTCTGAGTTGGCAGACGTACGAACAGTAATGTGCAGACCAGGAATCATCTTAGAGGGATACATCTATGTGAATAGTTAGAATGAGTGCGCTTAAGAATTCATAGACAAAACTTACATCGTAGTTGATACCAATTTCTGGGAAGTGAGCCATGTCAGAGGGGTTCAGACCCCACATGATGTCACCACTGCCGTTACCCTTGCCCACGATACCCGGCCAGTCTTTGATCTTAGGGAAAACCACAGTCACCAATTTGTCGAGAAATTCGTATGCCTGGTGACCGAAAATATCAGTCTTGCAACCGCAAAGTTCACCCTGCTTAATCTTCCACTGTGATACTTGGTTCTTGATCCAAGTGACTTTAGGCATACGGCCACTGATAGCCATCATTACAGCGCGAGAAACAGCAAGGTATCCGGGGTCCTGGGTAGCTTGTGGCTGGAAAATGTGGAGGTGGATTGAGGTGATCTCGGGAATGTTGTTGAACTTAACACCCTTCTCGATCAAGGTGAGGTTGCTAGTACCACGGGGACCACGTAGAGGACGGTTCGCATGGTATGGCGACGAGTCGTCCCAGGAACGGAGACGTTCACGTTCGGGCTTAGCCGGAGTGCCGGGGATAGTGTGTTGGTAGGCAAGCGTCAAGATATCCGAGGCTATCGTGTGCTGGTAGGTTTCGAGAAGACGGGGGTGGTTGAACGGGCCGGGAAGGAAGTTGCGCGAGATCGGATCGGTGGCTTCGGGACTCTGGACGGGGTGCAATGGGCCACGGTCATACTTTGGAGGATGGTATTGGAAACTATGTGACCATACGATTGTCAGTATATGTAACCCGGTAAGACTACCATGATTTTGTCATAGGTCAAGTTTATCAGGAAGCACATACCGCTTTCCAGGAAGCTGCTTTGGTTGTTCCGGCGAAGCAGCCCGTCTTTTCTGGAACTTCTGAATAATTTCGTCCGTTGGGAGAGGCGTAGTCATCGAACTGCTTGACTCAACATTGTCAAGCGGGTTGCCAGCCAACCGGCTGCTGGAGGAGAAACATCTGGTGCCGACAGGAACCTGCGATCGTATGGCAGAGCGCAACAACATGCGGCTGGTCATAATGCCTTCGGCGGCCATTTTGTTGTCCTTCCTGGGAGTTTCGGGGCACAAACGTCGTCAATTCGTTCAATTGTTTCCACTAGTGACGCTGCCCATGAACGACTTTTGCGCCAATGTCGAAAACTCATGATAACGCCACACTATAAGTTTACGACGCCACATGTTGGAAAGTGGCGCAACTCTTTTCACACAAATAACCCGTATTACACCATGTTAACCCTATAGTTGGTAAATTGTAAACCAGGTGTTAACGATGGAGATATACCAATGTGGAATCGTCATAGTAATGTCAGCTACTATTCTTAGTGTATCTTTGCCCCAATCCTCTCTGGAAACAGCTGAGAATGTGTAAAACCCCCATTAACCCCGCCTAGTTCTCCAAGGCTCTATGAGGTCATTTGGTACGATTCTCAGACATTTATTTTGGCCATTGTGCCGTAGAATCCCACAAGCCGCCTGACACTCCATAATCACTGTCTTGACGGGCCAACCCGCGTGTCTGAATCATGTAGAAATCCGTCAAAACTTCGAACACCCAAAATATACCGGGCTCGTTTAGTCGTTCGGGCGGATGGCATCTGGCAACCATTAGGTGTTGTAATAAACGATTGACCCATTGTGGTACCTTCCATATATATATGTACTAGTCTCTCACTCACACTTCTATTTTCACAAAACAAGATTTAATTAAATCTTTTCCTTCCTCTCTAAAATATTTCTTGCAAAATTACAGAAATTCAGTTTGTTCTTCTTCACTATTCAGATCAGTTTGTTAGAACAATATTGTCAAACTCCGTCTCATTCACACATTATTCTGCGCCAATACCACTTTTGACTGCGTACATAAGCGGCACCCATTTGGCTTGTCATTTACAACCCCGGCAGTGCATCAGAGCTCGCGGCAAACCGCGCATCGATTCCATCACACATTGTGCTGTCATACTCGACTAAACCGACCTATACTTTTTCGCTACCTTTTAGAGACGAAACGTCTAATACGACTCGACTTCCCGTCATTTATTTCTGCCACACATTGAATCCAGCTTCCCCGCAATTGGCCATACCGGTACACTGACCCAGCCCTGAGCGCTTGTTGGTGACCTTCTTTCTTGACCAAGCACTTTGTGCCCTGGCAAGTCGATTGATTGGAAACCGCTTGTGACTAGGGTTGTGACGTCGAAGTCAAGTACATACACATACACTTCGCTCAACATATTCGAGTGTCGACAGTGTGCCCCTTCATGGGATGGCATGTGCTTCAATAATTGATTCACTTAACCCCAAACCATAATTGAAACTTTGATTGGTGCTTTGCACCTCTTACTCGAGCCTTTTAGATACGCCTCACACAATGAAGGCCATCTTTAAGCAGCGCGACCGGGTCGCGACACCTACAATTGATAACGAAAAGAACACGGAAAGAGAATTACCAGTAAAGCCACAATCAGAACACACAAACAAGGTAAGAAACTCCCGGAGTGAGGTCAGATACATGCTACTTCCACAAGTCATGATTGTTAATCCACCACAAAACTGTGTTTGCTGACGCTCTTGCATTTTCTTCGCAGCTCATGTCCAAACCATCCTCTATGTTTAATTCACTGTTTAGTGATAAGGATAAAGAAAAAGATAAAGATAAAGACAAGGAAAAGAAGGATAAAATTGTGTCAGAGAAGAGCGCATTAGAGCAAACCGAGCTCCTCAAGGTATGTTACTCACGAAATTCCCCACAATATATAAAGGTGGTGTCTACCGTTGTTTCATCATACACTGACATATTGTCTTTTCATAGATTTCTGCCATTAAGACTCGGCTGAGAGAGTTGGACCTACCCGTCCCTCCAGATTATGTGATACGTAATGTATCCAAGACCCCAACGGCAGCCGGCGACGTTGATCGGACCGCACGGTACCTCGAAGCACAGCACATGGCTGTCAACGGTATCGTGAAGGCATATGATCCTAACGTCACGTTGAAGGGGGCACGGAATCGCAACGGAGTCACATGCTACCTGGATTCCCTTTTGTTTGCCATGTTCACTAGATTGGATGCTTTCGAGTTCATGCTCAAGGGTGAGCCAAAGGATGAGAACAGTCGTGAACTTGCTGTCTTAATACGAACTTGGGTTAGCTTGCTACGGACTGGCACTCTGATCGAAGTAGACATGGTAAGTTTTGTAAGCCTTTAGAGTTGATGGGCTAATAGCTAACATTGATATAGATGCAAAAAGTCCAGGCATGTTTGAAGAAGTGTGGATGGGAAGCTTCTGAGTCGGAGCAACAGGACACGTCAGAAGCTTTCGGGTTCATCACGGAATGTCTTGCGCTGCCACTTTTGCGCCTACAGGTTGACCTGTATCACCAGGGCAAGAAAGACGATGGTGACCAAAAGCTCATCGAAGAGAGGTTGGTGAACGTCGCTGTACCTGAGCTGCCATCAGGTCAGTCTGTCCGATTGGAAGACTGCCTGACCGACTACTTCAATAGTAACGTGGAAGTCGAGCGGCAACAGGAGAGCGAGAAAACCAACCGGCCCATGACTCGGCGTGGTTCTTGGTCAAATGATGGCTCTAGAGAAAGGCGCTCTAGTGATGATCTAGAAATCCCGCCGTTACCACGGGCACAGACCACCTTTGGCAAGATGGCTGCCAAGGCCGTTGACGAACCCGTGTTGCAGTTGAAGAGAAGCGCCACTCTTCCCCCAGATGATGCATCGGCGAAACGGGCATACTGGAATAGATCGAACAGTCTATTCCAGCGAGTTCGCGTTGGAGAAGACGGCCTGTATCCACTCTCTAAGCGGCCTTTGTCAACGGTTGACGATGGTGAGGTGGATGACGAGCCAGAAGAATTCACCAATGTCATGACGATGCCGGCATGGCAGGTGTTCAGATGGATCCGTAAGTTGCATAATTTTTCCAAAACAAGCCTAAATCCAACTA
The DNA here is from genome assembly GCA_003032515.1 of Huntiella decipiens. Taxonomy (NCBI): domain Eukaryota; kingdom Fungi; phylum Ascomycota; class Sordariomycetes; order Microascales; family Ceratocystidaceae; genus Huntiella; species Huntiella decipiens. The sequence goes on from NETU01000546.1 coordinate 187,809, forward strand.
ACCAATTTTTTTGATGCAGCCTGGTACTCGCGCAGTAACGAGGCACCAAACAGCGATGCTGATTTGATTCAAAAGTTCAACCAGCAACCTGTTATTGGTATTTGCCTAAAGCGTTACAAGTACCATCCCGACGGTCAGATAACCAAAGTAACTACCGAGGTGGATATCCCAGACAGTTTGCGTCTTCCACACATAATTACCGAGGACAATGACGGGGATGACTCTCTTCAAACGGGATATAAGCTGGTGCTACAATCCATCGTTAGTCACAGAGGACAGCGTTTCGATGAAGGGCATTACGTATCGTTTGCTCGAGTCGCACCCAAAATTCTGACAGAGAATCGTCGAGAGGAGCACGTGGCCGATCCCCCTCCAGACTACGAGTTGGCACAATGGGTCAGATTTGATGACATGTCCGACCCTAAGGTTGTACCAATTCCGGACCTCAAGCAGGCCTTGCAGTCCGAAACCCCCTATCTGTTGTTCTATCAAATTGTGCCTTTGATGGACAACAATCACCTGTCTCTAGGGGAGCCTCCATCTTACTCGAGCTCAGAGAGTGGAAGCGCGGCGAACGGGTGTTGTACGCCGCCCCTGCAAACCTCCAACGACAAAGTACCAGAGGAAACCCCACGAGGCCGCTTTTCTATGAGTATCAACAGGGTGCCTACTCTGCCGTTGGATGCTGTTCCAAACTCCCCGGGATCTGTTCTAGACCCCTTGTATCTTTTGCCTCGGAAGCAAGCTCCACTGGCGCCGACGTGGGATTATTTTCCCGAATTTTACGAAAATCCGGACCGTATTGCGTCATCACACGGACAGCGCCCGTCCTCATCTAGTCTGGAAATGCCTGGACCGTTACTGGAGTCGCGACGGGTAACCCCACGGACATCAGCAGATAGTGGGAGGCCGCGGGTTAGCTCTGACGATTCCGAAAAGCCTGCTCGGATTAGCATTCAATTGAACGATGCTACACGTCCAACAGCCAGCTCACATGGCGAGGGCCTGCTTACCGAAAAGTCTATTGGTGGCCGGACCACATTCGGGAGGGCAGTGGCACGCTTCTCAAGAAGCGCCTCGAGGCAGAGTCGATCTAGTAGTCACTCGCACGCGGTCACAGATGACGGCTCAACCCAAGGTGGATTTTTATCCGAGACTCGCAAGAGCATTTCCTTGGTGAACCTCGCAAGAGCTAGGACCGGTAAAGAGCACCGCGAGCAGAAGCAAGCAGAGCAACTGCCCACACGCTTGCCTCACGATTCGCCCGAACAGTCTGCCAAATCTGATGGAGTTCGGGTCTCGGTAGAGAAGATTGACCCACTGACTCCAGTTTCTGACATCGGAAGAAGACACACAACTGATACGTCTACGGAAGGAGTCAGTGTCGGTGTCTCTTACGAGATCCAACTAGACAGCACTGGCACTCGTGATGCTACATCATCGGATGTTGAGGGCGAACAGGGGGTACACTCCAAGCGGCGCCGCCGCCGGGGTAAGAAAAAGGAGGACATGGATCCTGAACGGCAGTGTACAGTCATGTAGACCATGGACTACACTAATGTTCCACGGAGTTTGTGGTCTGGAGCTGGGACTGGGCGATGGCGCTATTTGACAGATTGAGTGGGTGAGAATGTCATAATTGCCATACGCGTTGTATGATGGGCCAGGAGTCGCTGGTATATTTGTATGTATATTGGTATGCATTTTGAGCATGGCATGGAGTTTAAGGTTTTGTTTTTGGGAACCATTTGGGTATTATTAGATTGCATAGGCATGTTGAATGTGCCTATCTTCCGAGGGGATCAGTTACCTCGTTGTCGTTTTTGAATATTGTATCATAGTCCACATTTGTTATTACCCATAAACCGTGACAATGCCTGATAGACCCCCGACACAAAACTGGTTTCCCCATCCGTTGTCTTGCCAAGCCATACAGCTGATGATGTTCTTCCTGTCTTTAGGTTTCCCGTCACTACCGAGAACCTTTTTCTTCCCGCCCGTAGGACCCCACGGCACTTTTAGTTTCTTGATAATCCGAGCAGTCATGAGATCCCAAACCCATACAATCCCCTCGTCCTGGTCGTTTTGTAGTTCATCACCAGATAGAACGTACTTTTCTCGGCCACCTAGTACTGACTGAACGCGTAAATCTTTGTTGATGCGTTCTGGTGCCTCGTAGCTTTTAAGACACGAGCCCCTTTCTTTGTCCATTAAGCGTACTTTACCATCAAGTGATGTAGTCAAGATACCGTTACCATCCCGAGTTAAGTCGAGACTTGTTACCGAGCTACCTATGACGTCGACTACACAACGACCCATTCGGATATCGTACCTTCGTACCTTTCCATCTACACTGGCAGAGATGATTTCGTGACCATAAACAGATATACTAGTCACCGAATCTTTCGCGTCCTCTAATACTTGCATTGGCTTTCCGTTGGTACTAGCTTTCAAATCCCACAGCCGCACCGTCGTATCGAACCCGCCCGACACTAAAACGGAGTCTCCCGATCCACCAAACGCAATACAATTGACCCGTCCGGTATGCCCAGAGGAAGTCCCACCTAGTCGACGAATGGTAGTGGCACTCGCGACATCCCATAGGAAAATCAGCCGGTCACCACCTGCTGATGCAAACCGATCATTGCTACTTGGGACTGTGAGGGTTAAAACGGGATAGCCATGGCCCGAATAAGTTTGAATGAGACGAGCGGGCGGTGGTGATGATGATGGCGCGGATTGCTTGTGGATGTTGTTAGATTGGGAAGGGGCGTTTGCCGGCAGAGGATTGTACAGGCGGATGGTTCGGTCGGCGGAACCTGTTAGGATGTATGTGCCGGGGTACGCGGAATATGAGACGGTATGAACGGGGCCTAGGTGATGTCAGAATAAGGAGTACCAAATGGAATGACAAAAATGCATACCTTCTGACCCTAAAAGTTGGGATATTGGTGTATCGGGGAATGACATCGTGGTTGGGTTTATTTTCAGTGTGATATCATCATGTCCTTCATGAAAACGCCATCAGTGGTGAAGTCTAATCAACACCAGCCGTAACTGCAAACCCTAAAGTAGCACAGAAGTCCCTATATAAGCCAAATATTTGTTTGCCACTTAAGTAAGTACCCCCGTGGCTAAGTGGTTAGAACGCTGGCCTGGCGAGGCTTCCCTGAGAAAGCAGTCGGTTCGAGTCCGGCCGGGGCACGCAAATTCCTTTCCTAATAAGGTGATCGTGGCCCAGTGTATCCGAGAGACATTTCCGGTTATGTCTAAACACAGCCAATTGAGGTTCCGTCTGCCGGCCTCCGACGTATGGGAGTGAACAAGGTGTGGCATCGGTTGAAGCGTCGGCCTACCTGTAAGACCACAGTTCCCCATGAAAGGTTTTCCCTCCGATAGGGTTTTTTCCTTTTGTTTTTTGGATTAAATATTGAGGTTCGGGCGTACTTTTTTGAGGTCGGATGGCTATATATTGTGTAGGCCACAAGCTTTTGTGGACATTGCAATGACTGCGTTGTGTTTTCATTGTTGGCTGTCGTTCAGTTAGACGTCAATTTTTACAGCACTACTGTAATAGAGAACCAGCCAGGTATTCATTGTATTCTCTACAGATTACCGCTTTGATTTTTTTACGTTTCCAGACCTGTTATTGTCATGCAGTGTTTAATCCGGGGAGATGACAAAAACCAATATCAGGTGGAAAGTATCATTGAACATGCGAGCTTACCTTTATCGCCAGTGTCAAATTATGGATACCGTCATCCAGAGTGGGAACGGGAACTTTTTGTGACCGGGAGTAGTTGGATTTGGTAATGTTAGTTATTTATACATGCATATACCATCATCAATGGAAGTTGGTCAGAAACACCAGAGATTTAACTTATTTACGATGTCATGTTGGTATAGGCTGTTCATGGCTGTGTGTATATTACATTAAACCTATGTACATACATACATATCACGAGCAGACTCGAGAGAAGCTTCTTAGATTCCTTGGGGGTATCCAACAGTTTGGCTTGTCTTAGTTCATTTGCTGTCAAAATCTATGGGATCGAGTTGAACTGAACACTTTTGTGTGTCAAAATGTATACAGAAAAGTTGCTTTTGCACGTGAACATAAAAATATTGATAGATACTATTTATAAGACTTTATCATCAAAATCACTTACTCAATCTGTATCAGGAAACCCATTGATGTGGTTGACCCCCACGGTTTCCATTAGAAATAAACAACAATTCTCCGACAAGCCATAATATTACCATGACTCCCCGTATAAGCTGAACTTCCAGTCCAGGCTAATGGCTATCTTTTGGCGGAAGAGGGTCTCATAATATAACTCTACAACCGTTCGCAAGCCAACGAATTTCTAGGAAAAGCTTCAGTTGGATTACCAGCTCTGAATAAGCTAGTGGAAATTAGCCCTTCTGCGTCATCTAGAACATAATGAATCGTCGATGGTGGTCGCGTATGTCCGAGTCTGTGCTTGATCAATGGTGGTTATTCTACTGGCACACGTTCTATCTTGAGTGTTTGTGTTATGATTAAACCATGGACCAACCCTGTATTATACTTACTGTAAACAAGGTCTTATATATGATGACAAAGCTGATGATTGAAAACTTCATGTCACCTGTAGAGCTGAAAGAAGACTATCGAGTGTTCTTAACTAAATACACCATCATGGTTCAACACCCAACAGTACGTAAACATCATTACCAGCCACCAACTCTCATCGACCGTGTACCATCGATTGTATCACAACTTGGTATTGGAAACTTACAAAACCCAGTAACTCAGATTCCATAATAACCTCCTGGTATGCAGCTCAAGGTATCACCATTTACTTTAGTATGTGAACAATATAGACAACTATATTCCAACTACCTGCCCCAGAGAATCGAGTACCGGTATATCCTTACAGAGTCATACGGTTTGGCAAACACGGCCCTTTGGCCGATTGTGTCTTCATCGCCCCATGACCTCCCTCTCACAGAAACAAAAGCTCAAAGGCAGACTAACCATATACCGCATCACGTCAGGTATCACACAAGTACGCCATCATCCCGTCTTTGCCCTGTGTCCATCATGTCTTCCTCATGGACCGGCTAGCGCCAAACATAGATGTACATATGTACGACTCTTCGCATCCACTAGTCACTTCATGTGACACCACTCTAGGGTTCCAATAAAAGTCTTTGTGCAGCGTAGACCCGTAGACATAGGAACCGGAGTTGCATTGCAGCCCGGAGAGTTCAGGCTACAAGTCACGGGGGATAAACGGTGGTACTGTGGGTGGGTTTGTCTTGGGATGACCTGGGTCTCGTGAAACCCGAGTGAGACGTGGGTGTTTGTGCTTTTTTGGATGGGTTCGTACGCCCGGAGGAAGACGAGCGAGAGCAGTTTGCAGATCAGGTTTGGCGGAGGGGTTTATGGCAAGGTATTAGTTGGCAATGTCTTGGATGTGGAGAGATTTACATACGTGGTGTTAGGGTACCGCATTGCCGGAGCAATACGGTTAGTTTCTCCCGAATGCTTATGTATGTAGGGCGTGGCTGCCAGCATGTCTCATCTCTTTCCTGTGGAAATCGGTGGTTAAAGGATCCTTTGCATGGGAAAAGGATAAGCCGCAATTATGCTGTCACGGCTATAGTCGACGGTAGCTAGCCGTCTACCCATGGCTAAGATGAATGACCGCATGGCGAAATAAGCTACCTCCACAATCTCATTCTTCACCGCAGATCATCAGCTCAGCAGGGGTTTCCGGTGACTCTCGGTATACCAACGCCTCACCCACAATAAATCACTAAATAGCATCCCAAAGTCTGCCACATCAGTCCGTCATTTCCGTAACATCCGCTGTCAATCGCCTGCCACCACCCTCTATTTTGTACTGTGGAAACCGGCTTCGAAGGCCTTCCCTGTCGCCAGTACTCTTGCAATGTTCCAAGGTCTGACTCAAAGTACGCGCGCCGCCACATTCTCAACGCCAATGTCTGATTCTTCCCAAAGTAGCAACGATGTCATGACTAGAGATGAAACAGTGTGTCTCGCTAAACGGGAGGCTTGATAGAGCTGGACGGCTTGAGCGGACTGGCAACCTATGGATTTCTAGAGACATTCTCGGTGGAGGAGCTGAGGACTAGTGGCGGAGAAGGCGGAGCTGTGAATTGCCCTTCGGTATGGTCATGGTGAATAGAGCTGAATAGCTGGATATTTTTGTCATCTTGTTAGATATCATCTTCAAGGGTTCAAGGTTTTTGTTGATTCGACATTTCGGGCAAGAACTTGCATGTTACTGGGATAGATACATTATAGACTCTGTGGTTACACAACACTTCTAAGCCCGGCCAAGTTTAACAGACTAGTCAAATCCCTCAAACCTCTAAACTCGGTTCTCTCGCCATCAAAATACTCTCCATTCACCCCAACACATTCTGACACAAGCACAGCATGTACTATGGTACCTTACACGCAAGCCCGTATGCCACGTTACCGCCACCGCCGTCAAGCCTTCTATGCCACTAATTCACTACTGTACCGGACGCCCGATATTTCGATATTGCTTTTTTATTTTCCCCGGCTTTCAGATTGCTGTCAGTGAAGAGGCGTTCCGTAGGCTGTTCAGCTGTGTGGTATTGGGCGGTATGGTGCGCCATCGACGAAGCAACATCGGCGGCTATAACAGCCCTCTTATAGCTACTTCGGCAAGTGTGAGCGTCCGCGTACGGTGCGATCGCGTGGGATTTCGTGGGATGTGAGTTGGGAAGACCAGTAGTTTGGTGTGAAGAAAGAGACTTTTTCGTACTTTATGGTGGCGGAGGCGTCTTTTGGTGGACGTTTCTTCAATAGGCACTGTGGACCTTAGTTGTGTCACTACTATTAGTGATTCTATCAACTTGTACATATGTACCAGGCCAATGGCCATGTGTCTGAAAAAAAAAGACTACTGCTGCTGCAATAGTCTCGTGATGCAGTAGACAGGGAATCCGAGCCTTGTTGTACAGATCTGTTTCCTGATTTGTTGTCGGAATTGCGGTTGTTGTGCATCTTGTTCTCGACCAGTACCTATTCTGGCTTTGACATTTATCCAGCCAGGGAGGAAAGTGGCTGGCCAGGTTTCAGAGAAGGATAGTTGAAATTTCCAGTTCTGGAAGTTCACTCGTGCTCGTTTGTCCCATCTCTAATCTGGCAATTCTTTCGTTCTTTAGGCTGCGACTTGGTGTGGTGGCTCAGAAGAGACTCGGTGTGTATATAGGCCTATTCGTCGTGTCTCTTGTGTCCGAAACCCCTACACGGTGTGCCACGCTATCCCGGTGAACAGAGTTGTGTTCAGCTATGGCAGAGTCGAGCTTGCCATCGATAGGGCAGCTGTCTTAGATCATTCTTCACCTTTGTCCCCCGCCATCGCCGCTATCTTGAGACACCAAGGACCGGGCCACTTGTTGGTCAACAACTCTGACCTAACCCACGAACTGCGCAGCCCAACAGTACAGAGGAAGCCCCAATGTCTCGAACTTGCTCCCACGCCCTACCACACTCAACCAAATATCATCGACCGACTCAGCGGCCGTCCCACGGACTAGCCTTTGTTGAAACGATGTCGAACACAGAGTCGAGCGAGACAGGTTGCCTTCCGTACCGGGGGGCCAGAATTGACTAGTCGGGGGTGACAGACAGGATGGAAGCCTATTCGTTGGGTTTCTGGCGCCACTTGTGCCCTGTGAGCTCGTGAATGGGAAGGCCAGAGTGTGCATGACAGAGAGACGTTAGAGCTTATTGGCGTGGAGATAAGTGGGGTGTATTGTCGGTTAAGTTGCAGAACCTTTTGCCTATAAGCCGCGGCATTCCCTCTCGTCTGGTCAACTTGGGGTTCGTACGATGTCTGCCTGTTTGAAGTATAATTTGTTTACTGCGACTATCCATCCTTTCGTATCGACGCCGCATTTAAGTCTACCGTTCAGTCTATTATCAATTGCCACGTATACCCATTACACTGTCAGATATCAGGCGAAACCATCGATCGAGTTCATTTTTGGTCATTCTTCAGTTCTGTGTTATTCATTCATAATGGATTATTCGTCGAAAACCGAGTGGTAAGTTTGCATCCTAGAGGAGCCGGGTCCGATTGACTGGGTATACGGGTCCTTCCGGTCCCACTTTTGACTCCAAAGAAATATATTTAAAGACACGGAAGTTTGTCGTACTGACATGAGGAACTTTGACAACTTTATTAGTTCTTCTCAAATTACATATTCTAAGCGGCCAGTCTTGCCCGCATTACTTTGCGATTATCCCACCTACCAATCGCCCAGTTCGGCTACAGTTTCACCGCCAATGAGCCAGTCAATCTCACGATATTCACTATTTGATTACACTGGACGTTATCCCAACGATCACCGTAAAAGTATCGGTGATCACTCGTCTAAAACAATGAGAGTGGATAATGAGTATTCGGATCGTTCATTGCCCTCAATTCGTGATACGCCACGGTCTCAGGGACATATGCGAGACATATCTATACCTTTCAGTATTCCGCCCATCACATCTTTCGACTTTGAACAACCGCCATCGTCATCTGGTATTGAAAGCAACTCTTCTCAGTACGGAGCTTCAGCTCCACACTACAACCATTACAGTCGACCATCATCTTCACAGCAAAGAATCTCTAATAACTCTACTCGGAGTAACCCTCAACCTTTGTATACGCCTTCGGCCACCCCGCCAGCTGAAATCCCACACCAATATGTCTCTCCTGTTAGGCCAGCATCATCACATCAGCTCTCTCAATGGGAAATTATACGTGACCCGATTTCGCCTTTCCGTTTCAACACTATCTTGGAGACTCCAACTAGCATGGTTCAACATGATGGTGACATCCCAATCACATATCTGAACAAAGGTCAGAAATATCGACTCGTCATCACGGACTCAGAGCCACCTAAACAGCCTCCTCATGGTCGTGTCCGATACCGAACTATCGTCCGGGTAACCTTTGAAGAGACAAGTCAACGTCTGAATCCGGCCGAAGCATGGGCTTCATGGAGAGATAATCGAGAAAACCGAGTCGGTGAGGACGACAAATCAACATCCCGCAGAGCTGTTGAGTTCGTGGACGATTTCGAAGGCAAACAACCGTTCGGTACATTGGTAACTCTACAAGAGCCACTATTTGATAGCTTTTCGTTTATATGGACACCGACAGTTGTTTCATCCCTCCCCAGATGTGCGGTTAATCTGAGATTCAACTTTCTCTCAACTGATTTTAGTCAGACAAAGGGAGTGCGTGGGGTTGTCTTACGACTTTTAGTAAAGACCAGTCTTTATGATCCAGTGGCAGATGGTTTTCCCATTTCTCCTCAACAGCCTGAACTATCATTCTGTAAGGTGAAGGTCTTCCGTGACCATGGAGCTGAACGCAAACTGGCCACTGACTCGGATCGTGTTCGACGGAATATTGAACGAATCAAACAAGCCTTGCACGATCCCCGACGCCACGGCGGCTCGTGGCGTGTAGACAAAGATCGTGTCACCAAACGTATTCGCACGGGAACAAGGTTCAGACCACCCTACAAATTAGACACGGGTCGGCTAGAGTCTGAGATCCGAATCTCTTACCAGGACCATGAATGTATGGAGTTAGACAGATGTGACCAGAGTACAGAACAACTCAAGACTGAACTCATGACTCTTCAACAAATGACTCGCACGGTTCATGCAAACACCGTATTTGTTCTTCCCGGGAGCCCGGCTGACGATCCGGATGTTAACCCCATGCGACTAAACAAGGTCGCCATGTCTCTTCCGCCGCCGCTCCACGAGTGGAATTCGCCCCTTCAACCCCTGGCAGTCTCTCCCGCGACGCCCTTGCAGTCTCCTAGCAAGGCTCCAATCAACCCTGTTTTTACAGACCTAGACCCGGCCTATGTTGCCCCTCTACAGCCCTCTACGGCCATTGCGTGTCTGTACCTTCGAATGGTTGCTTCGTCACAGCCGCAATACGGTAAACAGGTTGCCTCTATGTCGGATTTTCGGGCAACCTATTTACATCGTCGGAGTGTCAAGGAGTTGCAGAGAAAGATTGGTATGAAATGGGGGGTGGATGCCTCAGAGGCCATTATCACATGGGAAAGACGATCAGGAATGTTGGTTCGTGTAGATGATGAATGGATGGCAGAAGTTGCAGAAGGAGCTGCATTTGAGATTGAGTTTAGAGCCAGTAAGGGGGGAAAGATATACGAAGTGAGGTTGGCCAGCGTCGATCTAAGGGGCACAAGATAAGACGATGCAGGTACTGCAGATATCTGTTGTTGCAGATCATATAGATTGTGTTTTACGCATATTGCCTTTTGTATATTGATATATGGTGTAACCATCCAAGTGATTGGTCAAATGGTTGAGAGTACAGCCAACTAGTCTTGATAGATTTCACTGATGACGTCAATCAATAGTCGAACCTTCTACCCTATCCCTATCATTCCTGCTCTGGTGAAACAATCGCTCAATTGTGTCATAACCCTTGACCAATGGTCGAAAACATGGGGTAACCCTCTCTTATGATTCGACAGATAACAGTGTCTTAGGATAGACTTTCGGAGTCACAGATGGATGGGATGACGATATTTGATTACAAACACAGGATAATATGTTGGACACCAAACAGACTAACCACCATGTTGTCCTCGTGGTGCACCGGATTGGCTCCGAGAAAGATCGCGATCCCTTGTGACGTTTCCGTGCCTGCCTCATACCCCGCCCAGTCTTGTCTGTGATACATGCACCTGCCGCGCTACCCAAGTCAGGCGGATATAAAATGCGCAAGGCCTGACGATTTTTATAAGCGGCCGACTTAACCAACTGGGTCCGAATGATCCACTGAAAATACATAGTCAGTCGTGTCGCAATCCGACTGATAGGCTCTTCTCTCCACCCCCTTCTTGAATCCTTCCCTTTTGAGAAACTTCCCAGTGGAGCACCCATTGTAATTACCGGGCTCCGGCAGGGTTGCGGACTAGGTTACTTGTAGATGCAAGTTTTCGTACCCGGCATGCATTTTTGGACGTCACTTACAGTGCTTGGACGCCAAATCAGCAGAACTTCACCATGTATGTAGACAGTTATCGATAAGTCAGCCCTGAAGTGAATCTCATCTCCTGTGGCGTGCATCATCCAGACCTTGAACATGTGAAGATCGTAATCGCTATACTTTTCGGTAACTTCGAACCTGGCTTCGCTGTATTAGGACAAAGCCTTTTGCAGACCCAAGTTGCCTCAACAGTTTTTGGTGAAAACGAACTAGAAAGGAAAGGCGGTGTCTTGAACTGGACTACTGATCCTTGTCTACACATAAGCTTTAGCTCCCGGGGGTCATTTTGAACTTGAGAATCCTCTCCCCGCCTCTGATGAATCTGTGACATTCTGGATTGTCTATTTCCATCCACATTCCTTCTGTTGTTTCAATTCTCCATCACTACTTGCTTCATTCCATTTCTTTTTTTGCGTCTCACAACAAATTTCCGTCATACCAGTTCTTCCTTATCGCCCGTGCCTCATCCCATTAGCCTTGCGAATCTGAAGCCATGGCATCCACTGCTGTTGACGACACCCCGTCAGATTCGTCCAAGTTGCGGACTTTCTTGTCGATTCTTAAGAAGTAAGAGATACCCGATCGCGAGGCTTCTAGCCGCGTGGCGCATCGGGCTGAAGTCGTATGGGCTCATTATTGCCTTTGCTTCAAGCCCCGATTCGCCTTGAAACCACTGAACCCTCCGTTTTCGCTCTCGTTGCGCCGCTATTAAATGACATATAACTAACATGACATCATTGGTAGATTTATTGGTGTTTCTGATCTCGCCGCAGTCCGCTTTTCTCTTCCGTCACAACTGTTGGAGCCTAGACCAAATCTCGAATACTGGAACTATCTTGATGCGCCCAGCGCCTTCATCGCCATCGGTACGGCCGACGACGAACTGGACCGCATGCTAGAAGTTCTGCGCTTCTGGTTCACCACTTACCTGAAGTATGCTAAAGACAGACCATGCAAGCCCTATAACTCTTGCCTGGGCGAGTTCTTCCGGGTAAGCTTTTATCAACAGATGCATTTTTCGCAATGTGAGCCGTGCTAACCGCATGTACCTTTTCTGCTGTTCAGTGCAACTGGGTTACCGAAGATAATGCCCCGCGCATCGACCACAAAGAACACTTGACGTCACCGTCATCAGCTGCTCTCAGCATTCCAGCCAACAGTGAGACGGCACCACAGAAGCCCGTCCGCATCTCATACATCACCGAGCAGACCTCGCACCACCCCCCAATCAGCGCTTTCTACGTTGACTGCCCAGAGAAGGGACTCAGTGCTAGAGGTTTCGACCAATTATCCGCCAAGTTCACTGGCACTACTATCAAAGTTCTTCCCGGCGAGCACAACCTTGGTATTTTCATCAACCTAGAGAAGCGCAATGAGACTTACCAGTTGCTTCACCCAGAAGCTCACTTGGCTGGCTTCCTTAGAGGAAACCTTAATGTTTCCGTTAGCGACACAACCTACATTTCCTGCCCCGAGACCAAGTTGAAGGTTATTTTGGTCTACTACGAAGAGGGTGGATGGATTGGCAAGGCAGTTAATAAGGTGGATGGCATCATCTTCAGATACGACCCTGAGAACGACAACAAGACTCAAATCAAGGATGTACCTGAGTCCGATATTCTTGTGCGCTTCCACGGCCCCTGGAAGGAGAAGGTTTCATTCACCATGGGTCCCAAGCCATTTGTAAGTTTTTTACACTTTGATTTCAAAATACCTATGATGTCATTACTAACAAATACCAGAACTCGCATCCTGCCGAGGCTCAGCACCAGATCATCGACTTGGTCCCACTTCAAGTCGCCCCCAAGGATATCCCTCCCACCGAAAAACAGCGCCCCAACGAGTCTTTGATCTTGTGGGGTAAAGTTACCGAAGCTATCAACTCCAAGCAGTTTGGTTTGGCCACCAACCTCAAGGTCGAGCTTGAGGAAGACCAAAGAGAAAAGGCGCGCGAGCGTGAACGGACTGCGATTCCATTTACGCCGGTATTCTTCAAACACGCCAACGGAAACGGTGGCAAGCCAGATTTGACAGACAAGGGAAGAGAAGTTCTCGATAGAGCCCAGAAGGGAGAATGGGATATTTCTGATTTGTTGGCTGATGGTTCTGGGGCGGAGGCGGAAAGCGCTGTCGGTGCGTTGCCTGCAAAGGAAGAGGTTCCTACTACTACTGCTGCTGCTGCTGCTGAAACTTCGACTTAGATGTGGGTGGTACGAGGGTACGATGGGATTTCAATACCACTTTATCACGATCTTTGCATTTTGTGCTTTCTGTTAGTTTTCCATAGTTAGTCGCATTTATCTGGTCACACACAAGCTGTCCCGCGCATTGAGGCTCAACTGTACCAACCAATCAATATGTGCATGTGATGCTTAGTCATACTATAGGCTGTAGGCAGGTGAATGATTTAACCCAGATGGGAAAATTTATGGTAACGTCCAAGCTTCTACTAGGAAAAGTTCGTCGTAAAGTCAAGACTTCCATCTTACACACGAAACCCCTCGATTAGTTGACACCACCTTCTTTCCAAATTACAATTCTTTGATTTTTCTTTTTGATACTCATTTCCATTTCATCAACTCTATACACAAAATGTTTGCTCTTCGCTCTGCTGCTCGCCTTGCCCCGCGCATGGCTCCTCGCGCCATCATGGCCACCCGTGTCGCCCCCGCCATGAGCTCCGCCCTGCGTGTGCACGGCGCTGCGGCTTTCTCTGTTTCCGCCCGTGTCCAGAGTGAGGCTGCCAACAAGCTGCTGACGTCTCTTGGCCGCGAGCTGGAGTATGAGGAGAAGGTTATGGTTGATGAGGCTGTTCCTGAGACTATCATTGAGTTCAACGAGACTTCGGGTTTCCAGGTTATTGATGTTGAGGGTTCTGACGAGGTTAAGCTTGTTAAGGAACTGAATGGCGAGAAGTGAGTTGAATGGAAATTTCGAAGGTTTTGGAAATGGAATGCTAATGGATCTTGTCTACGTAGGATTACCATCTCTTTCTCGATTGCCGACTTGGGCTTCAACAACCCCATGCTTGAGGATGAGTCCTTCGAGGATGAGGAGTCCAACAACCCCCAAAAGTCCGAGGAGACCGAGGGCGGCGAGGAGGCTGAGGACCTCTTCGACCCCACCCCGATCACCGTGCAGGTCGTCATTGAGAAGCCCGGCAAGAACACTGGTGTTCTCTCTGCTGATTTGACTGTCCAGGATGGTGGTATTGCCGTCGAGAACGTCGCCTTCTTCAAGAATGGCAAGGTCGCTATGGGAGAGCAGGTTGAGGATAACTGGACGCGTAGCAAGGTGTACGCTGGTCCTACCTTTGAGACTCTGGATGAGGAAGTTCAGGAGAGTGTTGAGGCTTACCTTGGGGAGCGTGGTGTTGATGCTCAGCTTGCCCTGTTTGTTCAGGAGTATGCTAACTGGAAGGAGCAGAAGGAGTATGTTGGCTGGATGAAGAACATTACTGGCTTCCTTCGTGCTTAAGTTAAGTGTTGGTGAAGTAAGAGTTTGTAAAAGCAGACTCAACTTGTCGTTTTTTGTCCCCTGGGGAGGACGGATGGCTCGTTTATGTACATTAGTTCCCAAATAATTAAATACCACCCTGCAAAAACAGGTCATTGTTTTTTTTTTCAAATTTGTATTGTATTGTATGGTCTCTGTGAGAAAATGTGGCTAAAAAGCCAATGTCGTAAATCATAAAATCGTATGAGTCGGTTCCGTTACCCGACCCAGTTTAAGCAGCAACACTGTAATGTCTATCCCCATCGGTTTCTTTCTCCTCCTAAGTGCCCGTATTCCTAACAACTTTAAACACTGCTCATAGGAGGTACCCGAACATTACCAACCCGACGCAACGGTCTAGGCCGAGAAAGACGGGCGTTGCGATCCCGACATCCCCAGCATTGAATGTTTTTAGACTGTTCCTTTGTAAAAACACCGGCTCCACAGGACCCAAAAGCACAGTTTTTGGAAGCTTCTGCACATGGGGATTCGGTAATCAGAACTCGGTCTATTGTTTGACACTCGGTGCAAAAGTGAACGTGATCAATGAAGGTGCACATTGTGACGGCTGGTTGATATCAACAAGATAAGACTAGGGTTCGGGTCAGCTTAAACACTCTTATAAGTGGATGTGTGATGCCAATTATAAAGGAAGACATACAGTGAGAACTTGAAGTAAGATGGTGATGATATTGGATAAAGTGGTTGCAGGAAAAGTCTGAGAGTGCAGTAATGGAAGAGACTGTGCGAGAGAACTTGATCTGCTAGGTCCATCTCCATAATCACGACAACAGAGCGGCCGCATCATGGCTCTTTATATACTGACGACACTTTGACCCATGTCACCACTTTGCGACCAATCGATGCCCTTGTTGATTCTCCTATAATGCCCCGGCTACGAGTTAAATCACCACAACATGGCCCAAAATGAAGCGTGACAGGTCTATACTATCCCCTGCTCGGCCGTCCATCGCCAACCCAAAACAGCCAGACAACGGGAAAAATGCATTAAAATTAGCCTTGGGGAAAACACCAACAGGCTGGGTCCGTCCGCCGCTAGGTTAGTATTGGACATATCCGTACACACCCTAGGTTTGACACGCCTCCTTCTCCGCTCACACAAGACAACAGAACGTGCATGTGTGTAAGTTGATAGAACAATGGACTTGTTCACGCCCTCCCTCTTTTGGATATGTATGTATGTACGTATTGAACCTCGTCCCTCCTTTGCGTTGTGCCAAACTATGTCTATATGTGTGGACATACATACATACTGCTTCCTTCCGTCGGCTCAACCCCAACGGGACGGATGGAATCTCATTTGTGTATTGACATTCATACATATGTACATACATAGGCTACACAGCGGCATTCTATTGTCTTGCTTTGAAAGCGTGGGGCTGCGCCTTTTGTTACAAATGTGGACAATGGCAGCCGCAAAGAAGCCGGCGGATCTTCTCCACTGTTAACCACGGACAGGGATTCCCAAGTTTATGATCAATATAAGTCCCGTCTATGGTCCACGACTATGGGTACTATATAATTAACAATGAAAAAGGTCTGGTTATGGATATGTTAGTGTGCTGCAAGAGGGTCTAGATCGACAATGAGAGGCCAACATATGCGTCTGCATGTCACTGCAGCGGATACCACCATGTTTCGAATATCATGGAGGTCTGTCCCCTCCATCAAATGGATGTAATCAGCCTCGGCATCTGTGGTGTTTGAGGAAGCAACTATCGAGAAAGCCATGTTTCCCACACACTGGCCCCTTTGTGTTGTTTCTGGGCAATCCATTTACAAACTGTTTTTAAAAATACTTTGAAATACAAACCCCACTTCGCTACACAACCGAGCGGCCTTACTTGCAGTATGTCTTTAGACACACACATGTAATGGGTATACGCACACGCATACATCACCAAGGAAAAGGACTATAGCTTGACAGAGTCTGAGGGGGGCTGCTTGCTTCCGTGAGACAAACGGCCAAAAACAGGCCGTTTACCTGGTAAACTAAACTCTCCCGTCGGTATTTTGTTGTCCCAGACTACTACAATACAACGCCACAAGCGCAAAAACTCAAGAAAAGAGGCATCACTTCAAAAACCACTGCCGCTCTCTTGGCAGCTGCGGTTTTACTGTCTGCGGCTCTCTAAGCCTTTGATATCGGCTATGAAGATAACCCTCTTTACAAAACCACATTCTGGTAAATGCTTGTTTTTTCTTTCTTCAAGCATGAAAAAGCTACGAAATGAGCCGCCGTGGTGCACGCAAAGCAAGCCTGGGCCCTCTTTGCTTTTTTGCTCCTCCCCCCCGTCATTGATGCACGAAATCGTTAATCCTTTTTGCGTACGTGGGGGGCCGCCCATACTAAGGAAGGAAATCATGACTCTCCCTCTCCCCGTTCCTGGAGCACGGTCCTTTTCCACTCCCACGGCTTGGTAATTTGCGCTTGAGCACCCCCCGGTCCCGCAAACTCCAGAGCCAATTTATCTTGAAACCGGCATATTTGGGATTCCTGGATCTTTCCAAGACTCAAGGTCCCTCCGCTCGTCTTTGCTTGGACTTGTCCTGAGTGTCCGCCACTGTGGCAACTGCGGGATCGGTTCCGGTCGGGAGATGCATCAAGAGACGATCCGCCTTCGTTAACTGCTTCTATTGGGATTTTCCATGAGCCTTTTTGGCTTTTTGACTTCTTCGAAAGCCCCGGTCAAACTACAACAATGTCCAGCTTAACCCTTGACTGACGGCTCATAACTCGCCAGTAGAAACGCCGTGGCGTCCTTCCATTGTTCTCACTAACTGCGCCGTTTATGCCAGAAGGGTGGTTACCTGCAGACAAGGAGGAAGGGCATGACAGAACCAGAAACACTAAGCCAACAGGAACAACGGCGTCTTACGCCACTAGTCTGACTGGCTGATTCCGGGTCACATTGTACGAGAAGACTTCTGCCCTATACCAGGCTCTATCTCTTTCTCCCCCACAACTTGCCCCTCTCTTGTCTTACGACACGCAGACAACAACAATGGCTGGCTTCTATGGAGTGGTAGTTCAAGACACAACCCCCCATATTGGACCCCCTTCCTGCATGCATCGCAACAATAAGAAGCCCCGTCGTTTCACACTCGCATCACCACCAACATTCTGCACGCCTCAGTCACGCACCTTCTAACAGACACACCGAACAAGGGCATATTCCGCGTCGTCCTCCCAGCCCGTACCGTTTCCCGTGACCACGGCGTCAACTGTCTGTTCTTTTTTAGCCCCAGAAGCCCGTAGTCTGCCACCTGGCGACCGACAACCGCGGCCACCCTCGCTGGACCATCCCTCGCGGCCCGTTACAGTGCTTGCGTTTGAGGATGCGTGGAGACCCGGTGTGTCACGGCGATACTGGACATCTATTCCGAGCCCCCAGATAGTCCTGCACGATCCACGGTGTCTTGCCGCCGCCCCGTACGCTGGCGAATGGTCTGTCGGTCAGACGGATATCTGTGGGTTGGCGGCGGATCCGCTCGTTCCGACTAACTACTCAGCAGCTAGTCCACGGGTGGGAATGTGCGAGGGGCCGCGCGAGAATAGAAGGAACAAAACAGGGCTGATGTTCACGATGATAGTGCGGTGACACATATGTGGGGTTGACCAACGATGAATGTCAGAGATGACGGTGTGTTCAGTACAATGTATAGATTTATGGTCATCGGGGAGTTGCGAATCGAAACGGACCCGTTGGGGAGTTTCTAAAGCAGGAACCAATCCGTAGATATCGTCGGCGGTGACGGTCAAACACCGAAAGGAATGCATGTTATATTACAAAGGTATATATTATAAAGGTACTGCAACCACTTGAGTCAGAATTCAGCCTAGAAGGGATGTGGCGTTGTTGGTGGCATACAAGTTAGAAACCTGCGGCACTTTGGCTGCAGATCTGGTTCCTCCTTAGTCCGACGGGCCTTAGTATCCACACTAACCACACTCTTAAACAATGTGATTCTAGACTCATCGCAGCATGTTCGTTTGCATTGTTTTTCCTTTGTAGTCAGACATACACACACACAAACCGTGTCATCCCATGATCCGAGAGTCTCGTGGGAACCACTCTATATCAAACATACTTCCCCCGCCACCATCCCTGTCCCGCATGTCCGGCCGTACATATAGGATAGCTTGTTCCGCGCTACACAAATTGTGCTGGGTAACGTGGTCGACTGCGTCCGCTGCTGGTTTGGCAGACCTGTCAAACGGACCCAAAAATCTGGAGACATTCACCTGGCCTATTGTTGAGATAGGTCCGCGTGTCCCAGTCTGGGACGAACTGTTGGCAGCACAGTGTTACACCCGGGGGGCGTTGGACGGATGTCTGTCAGCAAATATCTTCTCCTTGAGTTCATCGCCTCATATTCGGCATGTCGTGTGCTTGGGATGCGCTTGTCAAATGGATTATTCACCGTGGCACATGTCTGTTGACATCACCTGGATGTCTACTCTCCGACAGGTGGCAACAAGACGTTGTGCGAAGACACCATAGTGTTTGCAGATCATAAAAAGCCTATTCCAGCTTTTGTTTCTAGTGACAATCCTGATATATGACAAACAAATCACTAATACCAATCAATGTGGTCACATCTGGTTAGGTGTGTGTGACGTAGACTCTCAAATGTGAACATGTAATCCCAGTAGTGACATTAGCAAAGAAACAACTATAGTGCGGTATCAAAAAAGACCCAAAGAACCGACATCAAAATCGCCAGATATACAAAGAAACCCCGTTACCAAACCTATCGTTTCCATGACTGGATTCATGGAAGCTTTTTTTCCCTCAACATCATGATCCTCTTAGTGACCCTTAGGAGGGAAGGTCGTCGGCTTAGGCTCACCCTCCGCGGGTAACCGAATCCAGGTCATGTGCGAGAGGTGAGCCCAGTTGTTATCCCACGTCGACAGCAACAGGATTGTGTCCTTGTTGGTCAAATCGGGCACAACTATGACATGTCAGCAAGTACAATCAAAAAACAAAAAAAGAAACACTGTCTCATGGACGGTATCCTAAACTTACGAAAGCCGTTCTTGTGCTCCGTCTCATAGGCCTCCTTTTTGGCCTTAAGTGCATATTCATGCGTCGACGGTGGCCGGCCAGCACGACGGGCCTTTTGCACCGTATGAAGCTCCTCGTCGTATTGGTGGGCATAGCTATGGACCGGTCATAGCGGTCAGTGACATGTTACACGTAAAAGGTTGTCGTGAAATCATGTGGATAAGGTTGAACCATGGACTTACGTGTGTACTATCTTGCGCAGCTCGTCCAGCTCAAACGTCTCTCCATTCTTGGTCTGGGAGGCTTTTTGGAAGAAGTAGGCCCGCTCAACTGTTATCCAGAGTTAGTATGGGGTTTTATCATCTCCTGGTATTGCATATGTTGAGTG
The DNA here is from genome assembly GCA_003032515.1 of Huntiella decipiens. Taxonomy (NCBI): domain Eukaryota; kingdom Fungi; phylum Ascomycota; class Sordariomycetes; order Microascales; family Ceratocystidaceae; genus Huntiella; species Huntiella decipiens. The sequence continues at coordinate 207,809 of NETU01000546.1, forward strand.
ACACTCACGCAAGGGCTGTTCCTTCTTGCTTCTGTTCTGCGCCAACTTCTCCAAACGGCCATCTCTCACACTGGCCTTGCGGAGTCTCTTGGCATCACGAGAGAACTCGTGCAGGGAATCCGCTGAAGTGCCACCGGAGCGCTTCTTTTGGATCTGTTTCCGAACTTTTGAAAAGGTAGAAGGCATTTTGAAAGGTTTTCAGTCGTAGGTTTACTGAATATTAACAAAGGGTGAATTTGGATTTTCCTTTTTTAGTCGTCAATTTTGGATCTTCCTGTCGCATTAAACTTTTTTGTACTACCATCGACTTTTGATTTGACAGGGATGCTGTTTACACTTGTTATGCGCCGGCGGCTGTCGCCAGTTGCCTCGGGTTATCATTCCTGTCATGTCTCGAAGGATTCATCTCTATAAAAGCACTTTAGCCGTTTTGGGAAAGACTGCGACTCTATCGATAGTTCTGCGGCGATGACGGCTATTCGAATGCGACAAATTAATGTTTACGATATCAGGTGGAAAACGAGTTTATCCGAACCGCATAACGTCATTTTACGGGATGGATTCTTGATTCGCACTTTTAGGGTGGTTCCTGTTGCGACTAACGGAATGTGAATGTGCTCTATCGACCGGGGTTCAACCACATATCTTATGTGGAAGTCGCCTTGCTGCTTGTCCTGGAAACCGTGCAAGAATTGACCGTGTCGCCCCCAGGTATGTAAAACAGTGGTGCATGAACTTGAATGACTTGTGCAGACCCGGTGAGTTTGGCATGCATGTTGAGTTTCCTCTTTTAAACATTGCGGTTTGCATTGAGTTCATGATGACAATGTTCAATGTCTTGATAATGGGCTTAACCGGTGAGGCTGCCATTGTGCAGATTTCTGTAGTTTTCTTGATATCATTTGCATACTCAACCTAGGCGCAAGCCACACATGTAAACAATTCAAATATCATTACTTTGTAAACACAAAATCATGTTTATAACCCTCTGTCCCTTCATCCAAACCCTTTCGTCATCTCGTCGTTTGGACCTCAAATCCTTGTTTGGCTGATGCGATATCCCAACAACCATAACAAGGACCCATCTTATCCATGTTCTAGCGATGTACCCCACTATAGCATGAACTGAAATAGTGCAGAATGCGCTGTTATGCACTAACAACCTCACTAAGAATTCAACGCGCACCCACTATAAACCCCAAAACGCGTTGGCATCCAGTGACTTACAATTTTATGTTCGCCAGCAACAGTTGATCAGTGTTGTATTATCTTATTCATCGTCAACTTCCACCGAAGCTATCAACTTTCATTTACGGATTAACCACCACTCGTTTTGGTTTCGGCTTTAATTGACAAGATCACTGAATCTACATTCGCTTTTCGTTTTAATTTCATGTCCATGTTTTGTGTTTTGCTTCTGTAAACTGCGCGCTGGTTGAGTCTGTCCGCGGCAGAACTGCATATCCTGCGAGTAGCTCAGTCCTCGTCTCGTTTTAACAACACCCTCTATTTTGAACCAAACGGTCGTTTCTTTGGTCTCTCGTTTGAGCATCAAGCTCTATACATATTCTCTGTTAATGATTCACGACACTCATTTGATCCAAATATTCACTTGTTGACGTCCTTACTACATCTCCCACGGTTCTCACGACGCCAACGCCTATATCGACCCATTTGTCACTCCACATATCGCCTTCTGCCCCTCGATAACTACACCCCATAGCTGTCACTTTTGGCTCCAGCACTTCGCAATCCTCCGCCCCTTGTTGTCGGTTGTAACGGCCTAGGATGGGTGTCACTGGTCTGCTTGGCCTGCTGAAAAGCATCCAACACCCCGGAGATCTGAAGAGGTATTCCGGCAAGACATTGGGAGTAGACACTTATGGCTGGCTTCACAAGGGCGCCATATCCTGTGCCTCACAATTGGCACAGGGTATACCGACAAAAAGGTACAGAATCCAGTTTTACCTGCAGGACCACACTTTATTATATTCAAGTCCTCGGCTGACATAACCCATTACAGATATGTCGACTACTGCATGTTTCGAGTCCGCATGCTTTTACACAATGGCGTGACGCCATACCTTGTGTTTGATGGCGACTTTCTGCCATCGAAGGCCGGAACCGAAGCTTCTCGAGCCGCAAAACGGGAGGAGAGCCGTCAAAGAGGATTGGAGTTTCTGAAGGCCGGGAAACACAAGCAAGCCGATGAACAATTCCAAAAGTCCATTGATATCACACCCGCCATGGCTCGCGCCGTCATAGACGAGGCTCGCAGCCTTGGGGTCAAATGCGTGGTTGCGCCCTACGAGGCTGATTCACAGTTGGTATACCTAGAGAAGATGGAAATCATCCACGGTATCATATCTGAAGACTCGGATATGCTCGTCTTTGGAGCCAAGCGTCTGATCACCAAACTGGATCGCTATGGCTCCTGCATTGAAATCAACCGCCTTGAGTTTTGCCGAGTTCGTGAGGTCTCTTTGACGGGCTGGTCCGATGCCGAGTTTAGACAGATGTGTATTCTCAGTGGGTGTGACTATCTACCCAGTATTAGTGGTATTGGTCTCAAGTCAGCCTACCGACTACTAAGGAAGCACAAGACGGCAGAAAAGGTGGTCAAAATGCTTCAATTCGAGGGGAAAACCAAGGTCTCTGAGAATTACATGACAGAGTTTGTGAAAGCCGAACTCACTTTCATTCACCAACGGGTGTTCTGTCCGATCAAGAAAGAGATGGTCATGTTGACACCCGACGAGTCAGGTGCAGTTGATGGTATGCCCTTCATTGGCGGGTATGTGGAACCCGAACTCTGTCGCAAGATTGCAGCCGGTGAGATTGATCCCATAACCAAATTACCTTTGGGAAGAGAACCGGTTCTGCCGTCACCACGAAAACGGCGCATGTCATCAGGGTCCGAGACAACACCAGTCCCACCGCAAGGTAACCCGAGGCACTCCATTTCATCTTTCTTCTCCCGACACCCTATGGGCGAAATGGACAGAAATTGCTTCAGCGTGGACCCGGATAAGGTTGCTCACATTACAAACCATGGTCTTGCACCACGAGTTTTCCCAATACCTCGTCCCTATATCCCTAGTGGTAGTAGTACCCCAACCCGTGGATCACCTCGTCGCCGGCGTAAAACAGAACCGGTCCAGAATTTGCTCAACTCAGTAGGGTTCGGAGACATGGGCTCACAAACGGAGGAGACTCCAACTCGTAGCATGTCCACACCTATGCGTCGCGCTGGCCGGCACAGTATTGGTCCAACTGGTATCGGTATGGCAAGTCAGTTCCGACCAAAGAAGAAGGCTCGGTTGTGCGATGACCTACCAGAAGAGGATGAAATTGCCGAGATATCTGTTCCCCAGGAAAGCAAATATTTCTCGTCAAGCACACCACAAACCGTAGGGATGACTACACCAAAGGCGCTATTACAACAGACGCCACCATTACCACCGGTCTTCTTTAAAGACCAGAAGTCGGATGGAACCATGGTTGTCGAATCTACACCAAAGAAGCAAGACTTGCCGAACCCATCACCCGTCAGATCGGTCCGGGATTCCAAAAGTTCATCCGCCCAGAACATGGAAGGTTTACCCGATACCAACGCATGGCAAACTCCGCGGAAACATCGCCGCAACAGCAGTCGGTTTAAGGTGTTTGATGATGTCTCGGATGTGAAGCCCGGAGCGACCACTACCGGCTCGCCCCGTAGGTCGCCACAGAAGAGCAGTGTATTTTTTTCTGGTACCAGTGCTACGCTCCCTACACGCCAGGCCTCTCCTGTTCGCAAAAATACTTCTCGTCACAGCATCTCCATGATTGGATCATTGCCCAGGCCATTGGAGGCTGGTGGTCCTGGTCTTCAAATGTCTCTAGACCAGTTCATGAACACTGAAGTAACCAAATCTACCACACAAGACAATTCGGTAACAAGTTCCAGCGATACATCTCAGTTAGGTGGCCCGTCGAAACAACCGACGCAGCGGCCACCTAGCTCGTTGACAACTCCATCAGCGTCTCCTATGCCAGGCAGTAGTGGGCGGTCATCTTTTATTGGCACACCAGGATTGAGTACTGGAAGTTCGGTGTCATCATCTAAGTCTTCGTTCATTGGTACACCTGGAATTTCAGCCCTACAGCGGCTTGGGGCCCGGGCAACGGGGAAATTGGGTGGGGGAGTGCGGCCATTGGGTCTTGCTAAGAGTGCTTCTATGAGCAGCCTCACACAGCCCTTTTGGAAGCGCGAGCCCGTGAGCTCGTCGCAACCAGTAGAGAGCAAGACGTCGGTGGTTCAGACGAAGCCGGCGTCGCAGGGATACTTGAGTCAACCTGTGATGATGGCCTCCCAAGGAAGTGAGGACATGTTGCCATTTCTAAACGAGGGCGAGAAAGAGTATGCAGAGGGCGAGGATGATGATAATGTTGCTCGGCCAACATTTGATTTTTCTGCATTCAGACATGGAGCCTAATTCCATTATCATTGCATTATGTTTGATTTGTTACACTATAGACTGTATAAGTGGAGGAATATGATTGATCCGGTTATATTACAATTCCCGTTTAACATGTGCACAGACGAAGTGACTTGGTCTATCTTATGGTGAACGTAGTTGATGAATGTGGTGAATATTGAAAACTTTATGAACGGAGTGTTGTGTCCAACGGTACATTCTATTGATCAGACTCGTGTTGTATGTACACATCACCACATAAGTATAGATGCTTAAACCCAACGCCCCTCTGAGAGACTAGTTTATTAGTTTCTTGACGGCTATATGCATGTTGGTTATCACGGACCATAACTGCGGGAACCTTTACATGATTCGTACTTAGCTCCGGACCATAAAGGACTTCATGTGGAGACTTCATTATACCATTACGCCGAACAAGACCTTTCATCACGTTATGCCCTTGCTGATATTGCTGATAGCACCTCGCGTTGTCAAATCCGTCTAGGATGCCAGGAACACGTTGAACGCCCAACCCCAGTTGTTAGCCACGAGGGGTGGCTTGAGCTGAAGATTCAAGAAAGTAGCAATTGCGGATCTACTACCAACTGGGAAATAGCAATGGAAGTCCAAGTGGGTGATTACGGGGGACCTTCAACGCAAGGTGGTGAACCTTTGCTTTTTCGTAGACCTTGGCTGGGCCCCTTGGGAAGGGAAGTCGAGATAATCCTGGTGCTTGCAGTTTCCGAATGGGGATGCCCCGCTTTTTGGTGATGGAGAATGGGGAATTTGGGGGCGAAGGCGGGTCTTGGACGTGGCTGTATTTAAGTCAGTGATGTCCTGCATCTATCGCTGTTTCTCTCTTCATTGAATCACAAACCAATTCATCACAAACACCGCCCACAATGTCTTTCGCTCGTCTCCGTGTCCCCGTTGCCCGCTCTGCGCGCCTTTTCTCGACTACCCGTGTTGCCCCCGTTAAGGTTGGCGATGCCATTCCCGATATCGAGCTCTACGAGGATGGTCCTGCTACCAAGATTAACCTGAAGGAGGAGTTCTCCAAGGCCAACGGCATTATCGTCGGTGTTCCTGCTGCTTTTTCCCCCGCTTGCTCGGCTAGCCACGTTCCTGGCTTCATTAAGCACCCTAAGCTTAAGGAGGCTGGCAAGGTCTTTGTCGTTTCTGTCAACGATGGCTTCGTCATGAAGGCGTGGCAGGAGTCTTTGGACCCTACCAAGAAGTCGGGCGTATGTTTATTTCTTTTTGATAATTCTATGAGCAAGGTTCGCCATACTAACTTGAGATTGTAGATCCGCTTCCTTGGTGACGGTTCTGGCGCTTTCACTCGCGCTCTGGAGCTCGACTTTGACTCTGCTGCTATCTTCGGTAACGACCGTAGCAAGCGCTACGCTCTTGTTGTTGAGAACGGCAAGGTCACTAAGGCCTTTGTCGAGCCTGACAACATTGGCACTACCAGTAAGTTGAGACAACACTTGGTCTATATATCTAAACCATCCTTCTAACACTCTTTAGTTTCCCTGGCTGAGAATGTTCTGGCTTAAATGCTTATAAATCCCAGGACATTGTACGTATATATTGGACGATAGATTTCTTTTGTAATTTTATTCCCTTTGTGACCTCTTATCATGAGACCCTACTGCCCTCTAGTTGCTTGTGACAATCCCTCAATCCACATGTATTCAATATGTCAGCCACGGAATGGTGGCTTCCCATTGGGGTGATACAATGCACATGATTTGCCTAAATGTGACGTAGGCCCTCTTAGTGGTCAGACCTACTCCAGATGCAGCCTATTGGCGACATTACAAGAGCACCTAAGATCATTGTGATATTGCAGGCACAACTACAAACAGAAATCTCGATACCTTGTTGGCGGAGTTCGCGGTACTCCCCTTCAAGCCAAGAAGGCAGTATCGTGTAGAATTCCGTCATTTACCTGGAGCAAACCTGCCTGGGTCTTGATATTTTACTTCAATATCTTGCGCAAGCTCATGCTTATAAAGAAAACTAAACACATTACATACTAGCCATTATCCAACATCCGAAAAATACCCGCTTGTTTTGCCCGCCAGGCTACCGCCCATGGCCCCACACTACTAGCTGCTTGCATTACTATTTCGTCATATTCACGGGTGGTAAGCCCCTGTAGCGCATGAGCCATACCGCCCATAACAAAGACCCAGACTTCTGCTTCGAACCCAACCAACGTCACCACTTACATTTCTTTACAGTCACTTGCCGTTGAGCTGATTTCATTCTTGTGTTTTCTGGATCCTTTGTTATCCCAATCATTTTCACATCGCCCAAAAACCATCGCTTTTCATTGATCGATCACTTTCTTGTTGAGCTGGTTCCCTACTTATTCCTTTACCCTTCAGCCTACATCTCCAGCGTTCACGGCCACTTGATTTGTCACACGAGTCTTTGCCCGCTTTTCCGGCATCGTCTGTTTGGATATCCTCTGCTGCGCTCCGGTATCTTCACTTGAAGCTCGCAAGCCTCAAACGAAGTCCTTCACTAGCAGGCGCTAAGTTTATCCAAACATATTGTGGCAATTTGTGGTCCTTGACTGTTCAGCAATATTGAAGCGCTTTCATTTGTCCGTATTTATCCAAATCCCCTTGTCACAAGCTGCGTCTCAACTGGTCGCGCCCATACACACTTGGATCAGCTTAGAGCCAGTCGCCATCCATCCGTTGGCTCAACCCGCATGAGCACTTGTCGCTTCAGCCCAAAGTTAATTTTCATTGTCCCCTGGCATTTTTCTTACTGCCATAGCCGTTGATTCTTGTCTTTCCTTTTATCTCCACTCCACCGCAGTTCTGTCAGCGCCCCCATTACCAACGGGTCGCTGTACACATCGCCGGTGTCTTCGTCGCCCAAAATTACGTCGCCGCTTAAGAGAAAGGCTGACGAGGCCTCGCAGCCGCCTTCTGAGGGCTCCTCGAAAAAACAACTTACGGCTAGAGCTCTCTCGTTGCGATCAAACTCCAAACTCGCCACCGCGCCAGATTCATCCTTTCCCGGATCAACCAAACTCCTGCAGGCTGCTGACAAGGCGCCTACCCCACTGTGCCCCGCAGTAAACCGAGAACCAAAAGCCGAAACTATGGACTCCGACATAGACATGGACTCCGACTACCAGTCGTTATCGGATAGTGATCTCGACAACGACGGTTATGATGATTACGAAACGGGCGGTGACCAAGGTAAGTTAACTCTCCTATACCTGGAATAGCGATTTCGGGTTTTATAACTTATTTTACTTTGCTTCTTTGGTTAATTGTTCTGCTCTACGATACATATCGCCACACTCATGTTGGGCCGAACTCCTGCCATGCGTCTATATCTGTATAAAGCTCACGTGCTAACGTTTTTGTTGCTTTTTAGGGTCCGCTGACGACTTTGATACCTACGAACCTATCACTGACGCCAATAAGTCTGCCGCGCCATCCAAGATCCCACAATTCGATTACAAAGTTCACACCGGAGAACAGCTCAAAAAACAACAGAACAGCGATGTTGAAGAAGTCGAAATGCTGCTAAACATTGGCCTTGATGTCTCTGCCATCTTGCTCCGGACCTTCGACTGGAACAAAGAAAAGCTTCTTGAGCGCTATATGGACAATCCAGACAAAGTCCTCAACTCTATAGGACTCAACAGCAACGAAGAACGCAAGCCACCTGTTATCGAAAATCTCGAAGAATTTTGCTGCGAAATCTGTCTCGATGATGAGTCGGGGAGTCCAAGTTTTTCCATGCCCTGCGGTCACCGGTTCTGTACGGCTTGTTTCTCAGGCTACCTCACCCACAAAATCCGTCGCGAATGCGATATTTCACATTTGGAATGCCCTCAGGATGGGTGTAACCGCATTGTGGACTCATCTTCGATCAAGCTGCTTGTTGAGCCCGATGTTTACGACCGCTATCTTCACATGGTAGATCGTACATATGTCGAGTTGCGCGATAAATTTAAGTGGTGTATTGCGCCTGATTGTACCAATGCGGTTGAGTCCAGCACTCGGAGATTGAACCTGGATAGACTCGTCCCTACTGTTGCATGCAAATGCGGACAAAAGTTTTGCTTTGGTTGCCAACTGGAAGATCATCGTCCAGCACCATGCGATCTCGTCAAAAAGTGGCTCAAAAAGTGCGCAGATGATTCGGAAACTGCTAACTGGATCTCTGCCCACACCAAGGAATGTCCCGAATGCAACTCCACTATAGAAAAGAACGGAGGTTGTAATCACATGACTTGCCGCAAGTGTCGCTATGAATTCTGTTGGATGTGTATGGGGCCGTGGAACGAGCACGGTACCAGCTGGTACAATTGCAATCGATATGAAGAAAAGAGCGGTACTGCCGCCCGTGATGCGCAAGCAAAGAGCCGAGTTTCTCTGCAACGTTATCTCCATTACTACAATCGATTTGCCAACCATGAGCACTCCGCCAAGTTAGACAAGGAGGCTACCACTCGTATTGAGTCGAAGATGATCCAACTTCAAGCATCGTCAGATCTTTCATGGGTTGAAGTACAGTACCTAAAAGCTGCCGCAGATGCTGCCCAGCTTTGCCGTGGTACCTTGAAATGGACGTACGCTTTCGCGTTCTTCTTGGCCCGTAACAACACTACTGCCATGTTCGAAGACAACCAAAAGGATCTTGAAATGGCAGTTGAGGCTCTGTCTGAGCTTTTTGAGCGCCCGATTGCTCATCTTGCGGACCCGAAGCTTCGCACAGAAATTGTGGTATGTTTCGATTTGCCTTCTTAAAATATTAACTCATGTGCGGTGCATTTGCTAACTATGACGTCATTTCCATAGGACAAAACCGCATACTGTAACAAAAGACGGGTTGTTCTGCTCGACTATGCAGCCGAAACCCTTGGCCAAGGTATGTCAATGATTACAAGGTCAGCTTATAAATGACGTACTAACTTAGTATCTTAGGACTCTGGACGTTCAGCATGGTTATGGATCCAATTGAGATCAAGACGGGTTCGGCAGTCATCTCCAAATCTGCTATACAACCCGCCCCTGTCTCTGCAGCCTCGGCCGCTCCTTAAGAGACTTGCGCCTATGCCCTGTTCTCAACTTCCCACTCCGAGGGTCTCGCTGTTCATGAATTTATGTCGCATTAGTAACGCGGGGCCTTGGTGGTCTTTGGGTTGTGATTGGATCGGTTGTACTGGTAGTATTCAGCCTTTTATCCGCCGCATCCGTCTGTCCCAGCATCATTATATCATTGTTTTGCTCTTTTGGTGGGGTTTTGTGCAGGTCCGATCTACTGGATAGATTCGGATTCAGCTTTTTAGTAGATTAGTTCCCCATGTAGCATTGGTCATTAACATTCGCTTTCATCTTTCAAACTTTGCCTACTCCGGATAAAGTCTATGTTCATACCCACATATGTATGTACATGTGTGGTCAACATAAGAAGCTGATGTAACATGTAGTATCTCTATGGAAGATTGTGATTCAAGCGGCTATATCGGGCCCTCGGGTATCGCATCGGATAATTTGTGACGAATATCAGATGGATCCTGGGTTTGATGTACAAAGAAATATACTGCCAGTCAGGGCATCATCTCAGGGACGTTACTTGTGAACTAAGCCACAAGTCCCAGTAAAGCACTTATTTACTTATCGGGTATTCACTAATTATCTGATGATGTCTGGAGATGCAGTGTGTTTCATGGTGTCTGGGGATGCGAAAATAGGACCAACTCTAGGTCTAAGCGGCAGTAATGGTGGGTTGTTTCGGCACGAAGCCGTCGCGCAGACAAGCGAAGCGGGAAAAACGTAGTTGTTTTTAGAAACGATTGTGCCAAGTCCATGACATACCCGTCAAACCAGGGGCTCTTGAAGATGCTGGAGACCTTTTGTATAAAGAGGTCAGGACGTGGTGGTTCTTGGATGTTCTTGGCTTGGTCTTTCTTTTTCTTCCTCAGCCCACTTGGCTTTTGAGTTCATTTCTACTTTACTTTCACTTGGTGACGACTTGACCGTTTGTCTTTCTTTTCTACTCGCTTTCTTTGATTTTCATGCTTTGAGAGCATCTTGATTTACTTTCGCTTCTTTCTGAGCCAGATTTACTTTCGTTTTTTTCATAACTCATTACTTTTGCATCTCTTTCTTTTAACTTGAAACACTATATTCACAATGTTTTACAAGACTCTTTTCTCTGTTGCTATGGTCCCTAGTGTCCTGGCTTCTCTCCAGATTGTTCCTGGTGCTTCTCTTCCGGATGTAAGTTGGTCATGTATCATGTTGACGATGTCACACAACTAACAAGGCATATAGAACCGCGGCAAGCACGTTCAGGCTCATGGTACTGGTATTCTTAAGGTTGAGGATACTTACTATATTGTCGGTGAAGATAAGACCAATGGGTCTTCTTTCCAAAACGTCAACTGCTACTCTAGCAAGGACCTCGTTCAGTGGACTTATCAGGGGGCTCTTCTTTCTCGTACCGCTGAGGATGGTGACCTTGGTCCTAACCGTGTTGTCGAGAGACCTAAGATTATCTACAATGACAAGACCTCCAAGTATGTCTTGTGGATGCACATCGACTCTTCAAACTACGGTGAGGCCAAGACTGGTGTCGCTACCAGTGACACTGTCTGTGGTCAGTACACTTACCAAGGTTCCTTCCAACCTTTGGGCTTCCAGAGTCGTGACATGAACGTCTTCAAGGATGACGATGGCACTGGCTATCTTCTTACAGAGGACCGTGCCAACGGTCTACGTATTGAGAAGATGACCGATGACTACCTCAACGTCACCGAAAATACCTTCCTCTGGCCTGACCACGTTGAGGCCCCAGCTATGGTTAAGAAGGATGGTGTTTACTTTATGTTCGGGAGCCACCTGTCCGGTTGGGACCCAAACGACAACATCTACTCCACCTCCACAAGCATCTCATCCGGCTGGTCCAACTGGACCAACTTTGCCCCCGCCGGTCAGAAGACCTACACTTCACAAACCACCAGTGTCCTTGAGGTGGACGGCCAATACATGTACCTCGGTGACCGCTGGATCTCCACTGACCTCGAAGCCTCAACCTACGTGTGGCTTCCCCTGGAAATCAGCGGTACCACCGCTAGCATGCCCAACAACTTCGTCAACTGGAACCCCAATGTCGGTTCTGGAAACTTCTCGTCCGGCACTGCCGAGACCTCTTATGAGGCCGAGAACGCCACTGCTGCTAACGGTGCGAAGGCTGTGACTTGCAACGCGTGCTCTGGGAGTTCTGCTATGGGCTATATTGGTGGGACTGACGGTGGTTCGGTTACCATTGATAATGTCACTGTTCAGACTCCGGGTGTCTCGACTCTGAGGATTAAGTACTACAACGGTGACAGTACTCCTCGCTATGCTAATGTTACTGTTAACGGTGTCGGTGGCATGTACGAGTTTATCCCATCCCATGGTGTGTCGCAGAGCTTGGCTTTGACTGCTACCCTTTCTTCTACCAACACCATTGTTATTGAAGGTTCTGGTGAGAACCTGTGGGGTCCTGACATCGACCGCATCATTGTTCCCCAGGAATAAACTAATGTTTTGATTTCTCCGTTATGAATATGTTGCTTTCAATTTCCAAGTTACAGCTTCTAAACTCGTCGTATATGTACAGTGACCCCCATTTGTGATACCACGATAATATAACAATGAAGTTTCATGTCACCTGACATGTAGGATCAAAGACTAATGTAGAAGCTACCTTGTCCTATGTATGTTGCACAAACTTCATTTTCAGGCAACTGTTCAACGTGGGGTACATATGTAGGTCCTTTGGAGTTCTTTTCGAGGACGGGACTCGACAACTTCAAGCATTGTGACGGGGACTTGCGCCACGAGACTTTCCGAAATGGTGAAATCGTATATGCAATCAACCGTCATTGTTAGATTAGTCATACACATTGTAGAATTCCACTTGATGAATGACCGTATATGGTTGGGAATCCTGCGCCTCCTTTTTGTGGAAGCACAGTGACGAAACAGTCTCACGTGCTGACATGGAGATGTAAGACCTAGCAAAGGTTCCCTTGCTGATCACAACAACAATGGCTTTTTTTTTCAACTTTTGAAAATTGAGTCTGGTAAAACTACATTTTTGCCACTGATAACGTCAAGATGCATGTGGGAAATTGGTATCCCTAGTTCAGGGAATACTCGTCACAAGGCAAAAGTGCCTATCTGTCACTTCCGCCCCCATTCTGAGGAACACCCCACGTAGCGGGGTCAATCATCAATGACAGGGAGACTGGAATGGTATTCATGAAGGTTCTGTGTCGGTTGCACATTGTGTAGACAATTGTGTGTCTAATCCTTAGCTAAGGGCGTGGTGGCCATTACCTTTCAGGGCTGGAGAAGCTAAACAGGGAGGCCAAGAAATATTGTTACGCTTTTGGTGCAAACTGGTGGGTTGCAGCTGGTGTTTCCTATCTTGTCGGCCCGCGGATGTTCATCTCTGGGTTACAACACTGGTCGTGTGTAATGGAACTCTACTATAGTACCACACATATTGGCGCACCTATACTACCAATATGTAGACATTCCAGAGACATTTCATACTATACTTCCGTTTACATATCACCCCCAAATGCCATCTATTTTCGGACAGCTGCATGTATGGCCCCCACGAGGTCATTATGACCGCCTCTTCAAATGCCATCACATAACGAACAATCAACGACCCTCTCATTTCCTCAATGATAGTTTGAGCGGGTCGCTATTATCCAGGCCGCCGGTTCGGGCCAAACTTGTTTTCGTATGTATGTAAATATCTATGTATATACACAAATGCCCCTGATAGACATGGATGGTACCGAGACTATATCACATTCCTACGGGCAACTTGGTCACATTTTGGGAGGAACGGTTGTTGAATATCAGAGTCATCAGGGATAGCGGTGTGATTAGATGAACAAATGTTCAACCTTTCTCGGCACTCTGGATTCTGCACTAACAGGCTTACATAGAAATACCATTATGTCGTGACGTACGTCATGTGTCCAACTAACCATCACCCAGCGTTGCACCGCAGGTGATATCTTGGACCACCTTGCTTCTACGCCACACTCCTGCATGGTGGGTTAGTTTTAAACGGACAGGAGCATTTACATGAAGGTGCTACAACAAGCACATATAATAGTTGGGACTTTAGGTTTATACACTTTGTAGTTTATACTCCAAAAAAACAGTCACACTTCACCACCATATTCGGTAACTAAGCGATATTTAAAAGTGCACTATACGTATGTATGGGTCTCTCCGAGACGTTAGTTCATCAACTCCGAGCCGACCTCTCAAAACGGTCCATTCTAACAAGAGAAGAAAAAAAAACGAAATCTCAAAACTTTGGCCGGTCACCCCACTAGTCATCCGGATATCTCCTTCTCCTGACTAGAAAGCCTCTAGAAACCCAGTTACTTTGAGCCATGGATCTTGATATCCAAATTGGGTGCAGCGCTAAATCCCAACCAAAAAGGTATGACGAAATAGCCATGCAAGCGAGCTCCGCGAACCAAGAATAGAGTTTTCCCAGGGGTAAACGTAAACTGGGTCGGTAAGGAAGATTGACCTGGAATGGGCCAAAGTGCAAAAAATGACAAAAAGTAGAAGGTCGACAACGACAGGATTCGAACCTGTGAGGCCGAAGCCATATGATTTCTAGTCATACCCTTTAACCACTCAGGCACGTTGCCCCTTGTTTGTTGAGGATGAGCTACTTAAAGTGACTTTTGTTCGTCACTGTTTGAAGTGGATTTTTTTGAGTGAGCAATGGATGATCTAAAAGACTTACTACACTCATAAATCATGAACAAATGAGTAAGGAAGTGGGTTGCTTCTATGTGTGTTAGAATAAAAAAAACATGAAATATTACTATGTTGGATATATCTTTTTATGCAGTACATGTTAAATGTCAAAATTGTACAACTATGTGATATGTCAACTGATAGGGTTGCATGAACTAATAGGGTTGGCGTACATAGATAAAACAGAACGTGAAACGCATCATAGTGATCACCGGATCATGCTTTTGATTCTCGTCACATCCACTAGTAGCTGAATTGGTTCATGGGCTGGGCTGAATAGTTACAGACATATGAACCAACAGTGCTTGTTTCGTTGTTTCTTCCATTGACGTTCCAAAAAGACCTCGGTCATGCGTTTATTCTCACCAGCGTCTAGAGCTGACAAGGCTCCCCTCGACACATTATCAATCACACTTGTCCTCGGACAACGAAAAGACCCTTGCCAGTAAAACATAATATGTCAGACTTTTCTATCGCCTTCTTCCGCCGGACAGCCTTGTAGAAGCTAAGCAGTCATGCTGCTCGTCGCCTAACTGTCCAGGGAATGTACACACATGTGCAGTACAGATAGATAGATCCAAACTAAACTTCCCAGCCATTTGCATTACACAAACACGTATGCGGGAAAAAACACACAAGCCAACTTCTTTTTCTTCGCTGAGCTGTCCGTGCCCATGGGGCATTCACCCTGCGGGTCACGGTCTTTGCGTCATATGTTGTAGACAGAAGCTTCAAGGTGGCATGGACGGCCGTGGCATGTCCATGAGCGAAACAAGGGCTGCTTCGGGTATAGAGGAAAAAAGGCTGGACGAAGTCTGGGTTGGGGCTTGAGATTTGATACTGAGAGATTTAGAAAAGCACGTGTGTACATATCTACATATATCTATATAAAAATGAGAAGACAACATTTGTATGGATGGAGATACCATAAAGGGACTTATGAGGTCATCCATTTCAGATGGATATTTTGCCGAACCCATTCTTAGTGGGGATCAGGAACAAAGACTGTCAGATTTCGCCGTAAAAGCAATATCAGCCTGCATGATCCTATCAATCCTACCTTTCCAGTGGTGCATATGATTTGCCTTGACCAACCATTGCTCTTATCAATTCGAGAAAATTCGGAGTTGTTGTTGGAAATGTTTCGACCTGCACGTTTACAAAATTGGACGCATGTAGATGTTCCACTCCACCATGCAGCCCGGCACAGACAAGAGTCGTATTTTGGTCATGGTTGAGACTCCACACGGTATTTATTTTCAAAGTCCGGGCCTGTCCGATCCCTCGGCCGGTTCGTGATTACAAAGGTTTTGGCTGGCCTCAAATAGGATTGTACTATAGCTTGTATTTCTTTGAGCTTTTTTACAGCATTTATACTGGACTTAGACACACGGCAAAAATATCAAGGTAGGATGCGAAGTGAAAAGAGGGAGAAGAGGGGCGACAAAAAGAAACACAAACAAGGGGTCATGGAAATCTGGACTTGTCCTCCTCTAACCCGATAGGCCACTCTAGAAAGAATGTCGCCTGTCGCTGCAAGGTACCCGAACAAGTCCCATGAGGCCATGGTTGACGAATTATATATGTATGTATGAGTCCTGGTGGAAGCAAACAATAAGCTGCCGCAGTTTTAACATGGAAGTTGAACTAGAATCCGTGTTCGAGAAAAACATAGGTTGATTTTTTGATTTTTTTCCTTGCATTTCTTTTTGTCAATAGGTCTTTGACTATTACGCTCTGATCGTCTCACTTTGGGGCTGGTTCTGGACCAGCCAGCTAGCCAGAGCCACAACCGGCCACGGTTTCCCCCGCCTTTTTTACGGTTTTGAGTGTTGAAATAAAAAAAAGTTAATGTTGTGGAATTGTAGTGGTATTATCTACAAGAAAGGACGGCAATTATACATATGCATATGCGGGCTTAGTGATATATACAACCCATTTCAGCTTCCCGATATCATGGTTAACTAGTGATACGGTATTGTGTCATGATCGTCAGCGGGGTCTGCATGTATCAAATAGAACCACGGAACATGCCATGATAAGAACAAAAAAGAAGTCTGGAATAATAAGTTATAACTTTGAATATTGGTTCTGGCAAGTTCTTGTCCTATGGAATTATCAGAACCAAAGTTGAAGCATACAACCGTCATATATATGGACATATATGTATAGATGTGCGTACTAAATCCGTTTTGTTGCACTTGATAATGTATCCCTTCTGACAGGTAATTTCAAGCTTGCTTACATAGATACATACATACATAACATGTGACTTAACTTGAGATTTACAGCCTGTATCTGAATAATATACACAAACACTTGTTACCGATTGGCTTACGATTGATGTATAGATCATAACCACAATGTTTCTTCACCAGGGGCGGTTTGGTATTTCTCCGACTGCAACATTACCCACGCCACTCTCACACTCAGAAACGGGCAGTTGGTGGTGTTATTGCTACACTGATTGGCTGTATCATTGTAACATACCGATTGCAACGCAACCTTTATACGCCCGCTTCCTCTAAGATTGGAGCCCTTGGCATTTACTGTATAGACGGACCGGATGCCGAATATATGCATATACATACATACATGCAGAGACCAATTCGTTTCAGAACATGAAAACGTTGCTTTCCGTTCAGTACCAAACAGAGACATGAACAGCTATACCGGTCCGAAGCCGGCTATGCATATGACAATGCGACGTTGGAGGTTTCGACGATTAGAGGTCAACCAACAGTCAGCTAGCGAGACACTACGGAACCCTGTTCCGGCCAATAGCAAAGGGCACGCTCCAATCAGAAAACTACTAGATTCTGGTTGTTGAGAAACACACCGAAACAATACTGAACCCCTTTCTGCTTTAGTTTTTCGTGTTTTCAATGTCTCCTGGTAGGATCGTCGGAGTTACAGTACCACCATTCTCGTGGAAGCTTGATATTCAGGTACAAAAAGCAATATACAGGATAAAAATGGAAACTACCACTTGACCACCAGCAAGCCGCAACAACGTCAGCTGCTCGGCTATCATCGCTTGCCTTTATACACAGACCCTCCTCTCGAAACTCGCTCAGAAAGCGCTTCAGTGTCTTTATGTGAACCCTAGTAGCTATCATGTTCTTGTGTGTGGTGATTGTGAGGTTCTTGCCGGTTGAGAAATGTGTTTGCCATGCCCTATGGTATCCAGAACTACACTAGTCCACGGCTTTACCTTCATCTTCATAGCTTGGCAAAATCCGTCTTTATCAAGTTGCTTCCCTCCTCCCACTTGCCAGGCCGGCATCTGCCCTGTGACATGTCGCCCTGCTAATTAACGGCTGGGGTTTTGCTCCTTCCATCGATTTTGCTGGCCGGAGTTCCCTCTTTGACACATTGACGCCTACTAGTCCATGGATATAGCAAGTCTTGATAGAGTATCACTAGCGATGAACCCGCTGTTAGAGGTACTCAAGTGTCTTGGATTCTCGTTTTATCTGTTTTATCGTACCTGCGCCTGTGGCTTTCTGTGCTCTAAAATCCCCTTTCCCTTCCTAAACTTTGCGGCTAACTTATTCAAGGTCCCCCTTCCTTCCCTCGTTCTCCCAAACCCACCATCAAAGCAAACAACCCAGCGCACACACACCTTCCAACAAGAAAAGTCTCCTTTCACGTTCTGTAATTGTAAACTGCAGTTTTACTATACCCATACGCAACATCTTTCTTTGTTCATTCTTTATTTGCCTTGCCTTTGTCGCCTTTCACGTTAAACTTCGTGATTCCGATTTTCCTTTTCTTCTTATTGTCCTGTACCGCCAACTTAATACGTGTGTTTCCAGAGTTCATCGCCGATTCCAATTTGCCTGTCTTTGCGTTGTTGTTCTTATAGACCAGCACTTCTGAATTTCCACGATTATCCTTTCTCTTTTCTCTGTGCTTTTTCCCTTCTTAGCGCTTACCAGTAATTTGCACTGTCTGCATAAACCTGTTGGTGCTTTTCTGTCTGCCCTGCGCCTAGCGTTCTTAATCTCTAGCACCCCCCCAGTGCTCGATTTGAATCGTACTCTGTTTTGCTACTTCATTTTTGCTTCACTTGCATTTGTCCATAACCCGTTATACGTTCTTCCCGACTCAAGCTATCGCGACAAAGTCAATCAAGTATTGACTTCACATACTGTCCATACACCATAGTCCTTCACGTTCACAATCGACCAACTGTACTTTGACGCCTTTCTACCACTTTTAATACACAACGCCTCCGAAAACGATACCCCGGCGCTTGCTTCACACCCAAGCATACCCACCAGCACCTGCTTAATCCAACAACCGAATACAGCGCGACCTTTTGGCTGTCTTTTTCACATCGCATCTTCACCACTCCCCCACCCTTTTGCAACTATTGATTTTCGTATTCTTCAGACGGAGAACGACCGACCGTCTTTATAATCGCCGCATACCGCGTGCGTAAACATTTCAATTCTCTTAAACGGGTTCGTGAGCTATCTTGCTCAGCCTTTTAGACGTGGTATTTGTACCGTCCACAATGTCGGTGATGCTTCAACCATCCAGAGCCTCTACTGCATCCACATCTTCTTTCCAGACCATCTCTCGCCTCAACACAATGTCTTCATACGAGGGCGGTGCGCGCTCTGCTCGCCAGAGCAAGCGCATGTCAATGAACGCCCTCTATCTTTCTATGTCGGCAAAGGAGTCGGAACTTGAAATTGAAGATGAACTTGCGGTTGGTAAGTACATACTTTATGCGTACTCCGGACGTCCAAGGAAACATACACTAACTTTTTCGTCTCAAAGCCCAGAAGAATCTGCGTGATCTTAAGGCTATTATTTCGGCACAATCAAAGAAGAACTTCGTTCTTGAAAAGGATGTTCGTTACTTGGACTCTCGTATTGCGCTTCTTATCCAAAACCGTATGGCGATCGAAGAGGTAAACTTTCTATACTCTCTGGCCTGTGGGCATCTAGATTACATCTTGTCTAACCACTTTTACTATTAGCAAAACGAAGTCGCTTCTCATCTGGAAGATGCTACCGACATGCAAGAGGGGTTCTTCCCAAACGACGACAAGACACAGAAATACGGAAATCTCCTTTTCCTGCTCCAATCAGAACCCAGACATATCGCCCACCTCTGTCGTCTGGTTACAATGGCCGAGATAGATTCTCTCCTCCAGACTGTCATGTTCACTATTTACGGAAACCAATACGAAAGCAGAGAAGAGCATCTGTTGCTTACTATGTTTCAGTCAGTTTTGACTTACCAATTCGACAACACACCCGACTACTCTTCTCTACTCAGAGCAAACACTCCAGTATCCCGCATGATGACCACATACACTCGTCGCGGACCCGGTCAGAGCTTCCTCAAAGCAGTACTTGCTGATAAGATCAACAGTTTGATTGAGCTGAAGGATCTCGATTTGGAAATCAACCCTCTCAAAGTATACGAGCGGATGATTGAACAGATCGAGGAGGACACGGGCTCGCTGCCCCCAGACATGCCGCGTGGTGTTACTGCCGAGCAAGCAGCGGAGAATGAGACAGTCCGCCGCGCCATTGAGCCTCGTTTACAGATGCTCACCGATCTCGCCACTGGATTCCTTTCGACTATTATTGACGGATTGGAAGATGCGCCTTACGGTATTCGTTGGATTTGCAAGCAGATTCGCAGTTTGACGAAGCGCAAATACCCAGATGCCAACGACCAGGCCATCTGCACCATGATTGGTGGTTTCTTCTTCCTGCGCTTCATCAACCCCGCCATTGTTACCCCCAAGTCATACATGTTGATTGACGGTACCCCTTCAGAAAAGCCTCGCCGTGTGCTGACCCTCATCGCCAAGATGTTGCAGAACCTGGCTAACAAGCCATCATACGCCAAGGAGCCATACATGGCTAAGCTCCAGCCATTTATCACAGCCAACAAGGACCGCGTCAACAAGTTCATGCTGGACCTTTGCGAAGTCCACGATTTCTACGAGACTCTGGAAATGGACAACTACGTTGCTCTGTCCAAGAAAGACCTTCAGCTTTCTATTACGCTGAACGAAATCTATGCCATGCACACCCTTATTCAAAAGCACCAGGGTGAACTTTGCCGTGACGGTCACCACTTGACGACTATCATGAACGAACTCGGTACCGCCCCAGCTCAGGTCCCACGCAAGGAAAACAGAATCATCAACCTGCCCCTCTTTAGTAGATGGGAGACAGCCATTGATGATCTTACCGCTGCTCTTGATATCACTCAAGAGGAAATTTACTTTATGGAGGCCAAGTCTATTTTGGTTCAAATCATGCGCTCTATTCCTAGTAACAGCAGTTTGCTTAAGCGTCCACTGCGTCTAGAGAAGATTGCCGATGCGGCTGGAAAGTCTGGTGAGAAGGATGGTGTTCTGACTCGCAAGGGTATTCGCTGCTTGGAGTTGCTCTCCCAGCTCCAAGAGCTTGGTGTCGTTAACATGTCGGATGGGTTCAGCATGTTGCGCAACGAAGTCGAGCAGGAGTTGCAACATCTTGGTTCGCTCAAGGAGGGTGTTTTGCAAGAAACGAACAAACTCAACCAAGTGTACCAAACCATCCGTGACCACAACCAATACCTCGTGTCTCAGCTTGACACTTACAAGAGCTACCTGCACAACGTCCGCTCCCAGGCCGAGGGTACTCGGAGAAAACCCCAGAAGCAGCAGGTCCTTGGCCCTTACAAGTTCACCCACCAGCAGCTTGAGAAGGAGGGTGTGATTCAAAAGAGCAATGTTCCTGATAATCGCAGGGCGAACATCTATTTCAATTTCACCAGTCCTTTACCTGGTACTTTCGTCATTTCCCTCCACTACAAGGGTACGTACTTTTTTCTTCATCTGATATTTACAACAATAGAAACTAACATAGTAATATAGGTCGGAGTCGTGGTTTGCTTGAGCTGGATCTTAAGTTAGACGATCTTTTGGAGATGCAAAAGGACAACCAAGATGACTTAGACCTCGAATACGTCCAGTTCAATGTCCCTAAGGTTCTGGCCTTATTGAACAAGCGGTTCGCGCGCAAGAAGGGCTGGTAAACGCCAATCTCCGTTGCCTGCAACGGTGTCACTCTTTAATGACGGCGATGGTTCTTTCTGTTTGGTTCTTTTCGGTTTTCTTACAGACTGCAACGTCGCACACGACCAAAACAACCATCCCTACCACAAAATGACAAAACCAAAAAAAAAATATCACGGATTGGAGGGGACGGCGGTGGCCCGGAGTCTGGTGTTTTTGTGCTCTATCGTTTCATGTCGGATTCTATGGTTTTCTTACTGCGTCTTTGTTTATTTTTGTTTGTTGTTTCTTCAACGCCCCTCTTTCTTACACATGACCCTTTCCCCCATTTCTCTAATTTCTTTAAGTTGTCCTCACTCACATGGTTTCCTTTTCTTTCCTCGGGTTCATCATATCTTGGGAGGGTCTATCTGCTTACCTGATTGGCATTCTTTTGTCTGTTTTTCTTCTGGTTTTTTCATTGCTGTATCTATTGATACTAGTTTTTTTCTTTTTCGTTTCCTTTTCTATTCCCCATGGTTGTCGTTTATTACGTTGTTTGTTTAGCTCTTTTGCTCGGTGTACTGTGTTTTGAATTGACGTTTGTCCAATAATATGTTCGGGTTTTTACATTTGATATTTTATATTCCTGCCTGTTGTGAATTAATGCGCATGTTTTGCCATAACCGTAATCTGAATAACATGGCCTTGAACGGTGAATGTGTTTATCGTTTCGGGAAGATCATAAGATGTTCGTTGTCGCACAGGGGCTTCACTTATAGTCCGTCAAAATCTAGTGGTTGGTGGTACAGAGATTTCACAGCCTACATAGTATTAACCAAGCCATTGAGTAACGACCCCCCTATTAAACTTCGCGTGTCACGAATTCAATCAACATAGTGCTACAAAGTGCCAGAAAAGAGAATTTCCGGAGATTTCAATGTCGGCGTTTTTACCACGAGGCATACCTTACATATACACTAGCAATACCTACCAACTCCGAATACAATACAATATAAACATAGCACATGAAGAAAAAGACGTGATACAACATGAAAAGAGCCAAACCAGCAAATAAACTCCATGACACAAGATAAAACAAGAACCAAGATCGAAAAAAGGAAAGGGGGGAATCATAGCAGAAGCTGGATGCAGCTTACCAGACCACCGCCGACTTTGCGGACGGAGAACTCAAGTGGTGGGAAGCTCCATTCTAATGAGCTGCAGCCTGAGGCTTCTCGTCGGACATCTCAACGTCCATGGCATCATCCTCGGTCGCCTCCTCAGCCTCGTCCTCGTCAAACTCCTCTTCAGACTCGCCCTCAATGTCCTCACTGCCATCATCCGACACCTCGGCATTCTCGACGTCCATAGCAGCATCATCGCCAGCCGCCTCGACGCCCTCTTCAATTTCCTCTTCTTCCTCGGCCTCCTCGGCGCCATACTCTTCCTCATCATCAACGATATCAGCCTCGTTCTGCTCAGGGGGGAACTCAGCGGGAGCAGAAGCCTCGTTGTCCCTACATAGTACGAAAGATTATGTTGGTTAGTAACAGGAGTTCTGAGAACCCAGGTTCGGTATATAACTGATACATACCACTTGATGGCAAAGCGGGTCACACGGGGCTTCTCGGCGAGAACATTTCTGCGGATGCGATCGATCAAAGGCTTGGCAGGAGGGTCGGCAGCAAGCTCTTCGGAATCGTACTCGTTGTTGACATAGTAGCCAACACGAACGAACTCGCGATCGTCGTAGGTGCAGGTCAGGAGGATAACAGTAACACCCAGGATATCAGTCTCGACAATGCGGTTGATGTCCGGGGCACCGGCCTCGAAAATGAACTTGTTAACACCAACGGGGATAGGACCGACAACCAGAGTATCAAGTTCCTGATCGTATTGGTCGCTTTATTATTGCAAATTTGTTAGTATTCTACTGTATCTTCGGTATGTCCGTCTTAAGCCGTCATTGTTGGCAAAGGGGCGGGTATAAAACGTACGAAGTGGCAGAGCCAACGTAGGTGAGCTTCCACTCAAGGTCTATTCCAATGATATAGGTTAGCCATGGCCAATGGTGTGATAGAAGATTCCAAAATGATCAAACATACCCTTCTCGAGCTTCTCGATGCACTCGAAGGTGATCTCGAGCTGGTAGCTATCGGTGAACTTGGCGGGGTTGTTCAGAACCTGAACACCGAGCAGGGTAATAAGAGACATGATGATGATTGTTTTTGGGATTGATGAAAAGAAAACAATGGAAATTTGGGTAAAAGATTATTAAAGACTCAAATTGAATTGATGATGGAAGCAAAACTGGAGACGCGGTGGAGAGAAAAAGGTTGGGAGCCAAATAGGAAGAAGAAGTAAACAATAAGAAGGGTCACCCAAGGAAGGAAGGCAAGTCAATGTGGGCTATAACTCACGGGCAGGGGAAGGAAGGCGTGAACTTGGGCTGGGGATGCAGTGTTTTTCTACTAGATTCGGGGCACAAAGTCGAACATAAGGGTTTGCTTGACTTCAGCTGTACGGTGTCAGGTTCTGGCTATGTGGAGGACCACAGATTTGTCTAATGGCTCCTTGTTGTCGTCATATTCTCCCTGTGTATACATGTGTGGACAATGGGTTGGGTATACATGTACACACATGCATTCATAGTCATATATTAGGTTCACATGTGTACACATGATTTCCATGGCATAATTGATATATGCCAATACAAAGGGAGATTCAGATATTAGATGATTGGCCAAACAAACGACCCTATCTACATGTTTCGGACTTGGTATGCTGTGTTGGTCTGATGCCAACGAATGCAAGTTGGAGCGGGGCCAACACCCAGACCCAACTTGACCAGGGACCGTGGCAATAACTAGAGGCGGCAACTCAAAATTGACTTCAACCCATGGCTATCCTCTTGAGCGAAAATGCCAATGGTGATGTCACCAGCTTTGATATATATTTTCATTGTTAAAAGTTAGAGGGCACCATCTTAATCGCCTCACTCCTCAAAAACGCGCGTCGCGTGGTTTTGTCTAGTGAACCTGCACTCAACGCGTGGAGGGGTTACTATAAAGGGGTGACAGCTGGCAGGATTGTAAGGAACGGTTTAAAACAAGTGCCATTTCAATTACAATGTCGGACAAAATAGTAGAATAATTCTCAGCTAGGAAGAATGTAACCCTAACAGTATTCGACAGTCACGTGCAATAGCTACGACCATGGAGCTAAAAAGATAAGCTGATACTGCCTATTTTGCCAACCAATTTGGCAATTTCGCTGCTTGTCGCGCAAACCAGCTTAAGTGAATTCTACATTTTCGACCCTGCCATTTCGCACTTTACATTATCCATCGGTCGCGGTTCAAACACACACTCTATTCAGTTAAACACATATTCGCTGTTTTATCATCGAGTTTCCATCGGCGAAATCGAAACTTGGTGTTGGAGTTTCATTTGATCTTTGCTTTACGGGATCTTTGGTGCATGATTTCGTCATTGCGACACCACCTCTTCCACGCACGAGATATTTTGTCGTAGGTACGTCAAGATCCGTTATTTTTGTATAGCGTGTATTACTTGAACACAGTTCTCCCAGGCGATTTGAAAGACCTGTTCATTTGTTAACTTATTTTATTGTTAGGATCCCCGGCTGGACGGAGTTACAGTAACCACGACATTACATACTACCCGGAAGCATTTCAAAATGGGTACCATGCAGAAGCAAGACACACAGGAAAAGAATGGTCCAGACGAGTATAATTCTAGCGAGGCTCAAGGAAATCCCGAATACCCTGATGCGGACGATGAATTAAAGGAACGTGATGAAGATGATGAAGCCACTGCCAATGCCGCTGAAAGTGCCGATGCAAACAATGGGTCTGGATCCATGGGGAGTAAAGAACCAGAATTGTCCGATGTGCCAGATGTCACGAGGGGTGAAGAGACACGAGATGTTTCGAAGTCTTCTGAACTGAATGATGGTGACGATGATTACAGCCCTACCAACAACACCGACCAGCAAAATGACACAGGGTATGATCCCAAGGATTCTGATGCCCAAGACAGCATATCCGCCGAATTGAAGCAGAATACAAAGCCAACATCCGACGAAAATAATTCATCAAACGACTGCCAACAAAATATCGAAGCACTATCGAAGACTAGAATCTCAGCAGATGAGCCAGTGCCTACTATCGAACCAAACGACACCGATATGGGGGAGGATGACAAGTTTGGAGGACCTTCATCTGGTAATGGCTTCCGACAAGTAGGCGCCCCGGTACATTCTGTTGCAAACCTGGAAGCTAGAGTCAAAGAAGACCCACGTGGAGATATGGACGCTTGGTTGGCCTTGATTGCTTCGTACCAAAATTCAAACCAACTTACAGAACTTCGGGAAATCTACGACCGATTCCTCGAAGTTTTTCCTCAATGCACAGAAATCTATGCCGAAAGAATCGAGTTTGAGCTTTCTCTCAATAACTTCGGAGAAGCTGAGCGTCTTTTCGGTGTAAGCTTATTGAGTATCTCGAACGTCAGACTTTGGACCGTTTATCTCAACTACATTCGCCGTCGCAATGATCTCACGAATGACCCAACAGGAGCCACGCGCAAGGTTGTGGCACAGGCATACGAGTATGTCATGGACCGTATTGGCCTAGATAAAGACAGTGGTGAGCTTTGGACCGACTACGTGCTTTTTGTGCGCGGTGGTCCAGGCCAAGTTGGCGGAGCCACTTGGCAAGATCAGCAAAAGGTCGACCAGATCAGAAAGGTTTATCAGCGAGCTATTGCTGTTCCAACATCCGTGGTCAACACGATGTGGAAAGAATACGACCAATTTGAAATGGGGTTGAACAAGATGAATGTAAGTCGTTCCCATAAGAGACATGGACAACGTGACGTGACACATGCTAATGGTGATATTTCAGGGCCGCAAATTCATCCAGGAACACTCACCGGCGTATATGACTGCCAAGAGTGCGGCTATCGGGCTTGAGAATCTCACCCGTAACTTATCTCGTACATCATATCCTCGGCTGTTTCCCGCTGAAGGGTTCGATGGATACGACGAGTACATGGAGCAGGTTGACTTATGGTATAAGTGGATTCATTGGGAGAAGGAAGATCCCCTTGTTTTGAGCGAGGATGACCCAGAATTGCTCAAGAAGCGTATACTCCATTGCTACCAACAGGCTCTTCTAGCTCTGCGTTTCTACCCCCCAATGTGGGCTGATTGCGCTGATTGGTGTTTCCAGAACGATATAATGCATTCAACCAACTCGCCCATGGGCATGTTTGTTTTATCTGAAGGCCGCGCCGCCAACCCAGAGAATGTCTTGTTGGCTCTTAAGCATGCCGATTTAATTGAGACGATGCCTACCATCGAAGAGGACAAGGCTAAGTTTGTTGCGTCTGTCAAGGCACCATACAATGATGTACTTGACACTTTATACGCCATGTGCACAGCTATCAAGACCAAGGAGAGCGCAGAGATTGCACGCCTGGAGGAGATGGAAGCCGCGCGTGAGGCTGGCGGTGCTATGCCAGTTGATTCCATGATGGGACCTGAACCCACCAAAGAACAGAAAGTGCAATTCATCAAGGACTCCTACTCTGGTAGATTGAACACCCTAAACCAGACAATTTCATTTGTCTGGATTTCCCTTATTCGGGCTATGCGCCGGCTGCAAGGGAAGGGAGGTACTAGCACTGGTGGCCTCAGACAGGCTTTCACCGAGGCCCGTGTTAGAGGCCGCCTCACGAGTGAAGTCTACGTCACTGTAGCCTTGCTTGAATCTGTGGTTTATAAGGACCCAGTGGGCGCTAAGATCTTCGAGCGTGGAGCTAAACTATTCCCTGAAGACGAAGTGTTCATCTTAGAGTATCTGAAGTATCTTCATTCCAGGGACGACACAACAAGTAAGTTTTTTGACGTTGTAATTTCTAAGGAAACCGCCACTAACCTATAAATTAGATGCCAGAGTAGTCTTTGAGACCTGTGTCTCTCGCTTGGTACAAAAGCCCGAAAATCTGGACAAAGCTAAACTGCTTTACGAATACTTCCATAACTACGAATCCCAGTTTGGTGAACTTTCCCAGATTCAAAAGCTCGAGAAGCGTATGCGAGAGCTTTTCCCAGATGACACAAAGTTAGACATTTTCCGGAACCGATTCCGGACAGAAAGAACTGCTAGATTTGACGCTCTTACTGCTCAGATCATTGTGTCACCGGCAACTCAACAACGGCCCAAGTTCTTTGCCTCTCTCGAGCCACCGATGGAAATGCAGGAACCAGAGGAGCCATATTTCCAGGGGGAGTTGTCACCACAGGAATCCTCTTCGGTACAGCATCCCAATCCTCTTAATTCACCTAAGAGACCATGGCCTGGACCGGGCGATGAGGGAGAGGAGCGTCCGCGCAAGTTCGCTCGTGCTGACTCTCCATTGAAGGGCGCAGCAGGTCGGCGTCTTGATCAACAACGTCGCGGCCCCGGTAACACATTGCACCGGGACATCACATTCCTTCTCACCCTCCTACCACCGGCTTCATCTTATGACGCTGCTAAGGTGAACAGCACAAACTTGGTCAATTTGATGAGAAATACAGCTGTTCCGGATTTCCACTCTTGGAAGGCCACCCAACCTCCACCGGACGCACCGGCGGCTAGAAGACCGTCTCACGCTCCTGGACACAGGTACAATGTGAGTGGGCCCGGGAATTACGGGAATACGGGCTATGCCAGTGGTGATGTCGGAGGTCGTAGTCCGTTCGAGTCTGGTGCCGCTGGTGTAGCCAGAAGAGGTGCCCCTAGTGCATACAGTGCCCCGAGGTATCAAGGAGAAGGCCAGGGGAATTACGGGTATCAGTACTGAGGGTCTGATTCGTTTGGATATAGAGTCAGCAGATAATGCAATAGCCACTATGTAAGGAATTTCTAGTTGTCGTGTAGGGTAAAATCATATTCAACCTGTTTACATAAACATCTTAGTTTCTGTCTACGACGTCTGTCTGTTACGTGATTCTATGTCGCTGGGCCCATACTTGTAGCAAATACAAAAAGGAAACACCCCCTTTTCGTCTGGATGTGAGAGCAATGTAGGTTGCTTTCCTTGTCAAACGTGAGGTCTTCGAGTTGCACACGGGTGCACAAAAGGCAACAGCAAACACGCTTGGATAATGCGGGCAAGAATGTCACTGCTGAATGACCTCAATACTTAAGATAGAACCCGTATTGTAAGTGTCCAAAACAGTCGACGTCCGAACAGACTCCACTGTGGGACAACGGCCCTGGGTGTTTGTACGACAACGGGAGAAGGGTTGTAGGATCCCGGGCGTACTACTGGACATGTACCCGAGTAGAGCGACCCGAAGATTAATATATAGACGAGATATATCCCAAGTCGAGAGGAAAAGGATCTCTTCTTTCCCTTTCATGCAAGCATTGGTTTGAATTCTCTTTGAACTGATCGCATCCAACGACACCCGATATTACATAGGAGGTATGTTGTTCGGCCCAAGTTCTTCAACTTTGAATGAAGCGAGAGATGAGAATTAGAACTAACAGAAGTGATTCATAGAAATCTTGACAAGCTTTAAATTTCTTCTTCGAACTCGCCTTTGTACACCGTTTCCTTCGAAATTACCTTTTTAAACAACAACTCACTTTAACTACTTCTGTCACTACAATGGCGCCCAACGATAAGAAGACCGACGACCGTGAGCGTGCTCGGTCTCGGGAGCGCGACGTCACCAAGGGCGTCGACCGCCTGGCCGTTGATACTGCCGAGAGAGACGGTTCCCGTTCGCCTAAGGCTAGCAAGTCAAAGAGCCGTGAACCTTCTACTAAGGGCGAAAAGAGCGCTAAAGGGTCTGATGAGCCCCAGAAACCCGCGCTTTGTAACAAGCGTATTGACCTCCCTGCGGAGGCGTACTTGGATGTAAGTATTTAGATTTGGACTTTGTAACAATAGTGACTGACCCGTTGTAATCTTGGTAGCCTACCTCTGGTATCAAGTTCCCTACTCGGCCTCCCATCGTGTCTCAGGATACTCGTCGGAAGATTAGCCTCGATGTCAACCAGTTCAACATCGAAAAGATCAACACCAAGCTTCGTATCTACCAGTATGATGTTTCTGGAAAGTATCTCGGCGAACGTGTTCCCAAGAACCTGGAGGTTGTGATCAAGAAGGCTTGGTCGGACCCGGGTTTGAAGCAGGCGCTGAAGCAGAAGGAGCATAAGTGGCTGTATGATGGCAAGACCCTCGCCTGGTAAGTTTATAGTAGCGTACGAATCGCGCTTTTTGTTACTAACCTTCGACATATAGGTCGACTGCTGACATGACCTCTGTCGAACACACCGTTGACCTTGATGTACTTAAAGACAAGGAATCAACGGGTAAGAACAAGGTCGTTGTGAGAGTTCGCCGTACCACTTCAATTGACTTGTCATCCATCACCAAGTATGTACGGGGCCAAATTGACATGGACAACAGCGTTCTGGAGGGAATTAGTAAGTTTGAAACTGCCCGATTTTGATTTTTGGATAACCTCCTTCTAACAACATATCTAGACTTCCTTGACCATCTGATTCGCCAGTACCCTTCCGAGAAGAGTGTTGCCATCAAGAGACAGTTCTACGATTCGAACGCCGAGCGTCACCCGCTGGCCCCTCACGTTGTGGGAGCCAAGGGTACCTACGCCTCAGTTCGTCTCAACAACTCGGCGGCTAACACCGGACTTGGTCTTGGTATTAACGTCGACGTTGTCAACACTGCTTTCTGGTTTGATCAGAACTGTAACATTATTCAGTTGGCTGGCCGTTACCTGCTGAGTTCCCGGTGGGGTAGGGATGGAATCGACTCCCGCGCACTCGGCAACAGAGTCAATCCTACCACCATGGCGGGTGAAATCGACGACAATGGAATCAGATCGCTGGCAAACGCGATGAAGCCCAGAGACGGTCGTCCCACGTCAACCTTCCAGGAATTGAAGAAGGTCAACCGTATTCGCGTCAAGTGCCCTCACCTGGTGAAGCATGGATTGGACGGAACTTTTACCATGAACGGCTTTGCGTTTGACCGTGAATATGGTAACTCAGGTGTCACCGCCAACACGTACACATTCGAGTACCAAGGGAAAAGCATGCGCTACGTTGATTACTGTGCGAAGAAGTACGGTATCAGACTCCGGTACCCCGACTTTCCTCTGATCCAGACAACCCGCCCCGGTACCCTTCTGGCTGCCGAGCTTTGCATTGTTGAGCCTCTTCAGCGTTACCCCTACAAGTTGGACCCGGACATGACTTCCAAGATGATTCGCCAGGCAGTCACCCGTCCCAATGATCGCAAATTTGCAATTGAAAAGGGCCGTGATTCTCTGAGATGGAATGAGGACCCATATCTCAAGCATTTCGGGATTTCCATCAGCCCCCGCTTCACTTCTACACAAGCTGTTTTGCTTCAGCCCCCTCGCTTGAGCTTTGGAGCTCAGAAGGCTGTCACCGTTCCCAGTGACAAAGCGCGTTGGGATCTCCGTGGTCTAACATTCAAACATTTTGGTTCGGAAAACAGCATTCATAACTGGGGTATTGCTTATGACAATACCGTCAACCCTGCGATGATTCCCGATTTTGCCAAGACTTTCGTGCGAACTTATCGTAACCATGGTGGAAATATCAATGAAAAATTCCAATTAAGGTTATTAACGCGGGATACAGAGGAAAGTCTCACGCGCTTATATGAGGATGTGGCTAGCCACAAGAAACGAGTCGATTTGCTCTTTATAATTGTAGGCTCGAACAGTGCTAGCGCATATGAAATGATCAAGAAGATTGCAGACTGCAAACTTGGAATCGTAACGCAAGTCGTTCAGAGAAAAAATGTACAGAAGAACGATCTGCAATACCACAGTAACGTTTGCCTCAAGGTCAACGCCAAGATGGGTGGAATCAACTCGACGGCGGAGATGTCGAGATCGGTGCAGAGCAAGCTTCCCATGGTCACAATCGGAGTTGACGTCTCACACGCTCCTGTCGGTATGGCAGTTCCTTCAATGGCGTCCATGACCATGAGTTGTGATGTCACGGGAGTACGCTACGGCGCAGCAGTTGAAACCAACGGTTTCCGTAAGGAAATGTTGACTACCCAAAACGCCTACCAACTACTGGAAAGCTTAGGCACCTGTTTGTCAGACGATCTGCGCCGGTGCTCGCGTATCATGTACATTCGCGACGGTGTCTCTGAGGGCCAGTTCCAACAGGTGCTCGACGAGGAGGTGACTGCTATCCGCAATTGGTGGGTTAGCAAGACCAAGAAGCCTGCGTTTATCACGGTCGTCATCGCTACCAAGCGTCATCACATCCGCTTCTTCCCAGGAAGAGATGGTGATAGAAACAGCAACCCGCGCGCCGGAACCATCGTCGAGTCGGATGTCACTCACCCGCACAACTTCGACTTCTACCTTTGCTCGCACTCGGCTATCCAGGGTACAGCCCGCCCCGTCCATTACAACGTCATTATGGACGAGAACAAGTTCTGCCCGCACATCCTCCAGCAGTGGATCTTCGAATCGTGCTTCCAGTACGCCAGATCGACTACGGCTGTCTCCCTGCATCCTGCCGTGTACTATGCCCATCTTGCCAGCAACCGCGCGCGCTCTCACGAGCGGAGCTCCTCAAGAGATAACCTTGAGGCTGTTGAGGCCAAGTTGTTGACTTTGGGCGGACGGAACGGTGAATTTAAAAGGAAGATGTGGTACATCTGAGCTCACAAGGGGCTTTGTTCCAAGAATTTCCAGCGCCGGATAGTTGGTCTTTAGTTAGTCGATACGGATCTGAAGTAGTTTAGACAAGATTTAATTGAGATGATTCAGGAAATGTGCAGTTTAAGTCGATTCACACGTGACTAGGGATGCTAGGGTCAAATGTCTATGACGTATTTAAGTGGGTGGGTGGGGTTAGAGATGCTAGGCGGTGATCCGATTTACCCGATTATGCCAGGATTAGCTAGCCACCGAAGTGCCAAAATAGCAGCCTGCGGAGGGTCAAAGTGCCCTGTAACTGACGTATTTGCCGGCGCAAACAGTGGGGCGCCGGAGTACAAAGGCGAAAGTGGCGAACAAGTAGATTTGAAACGAGATTGTATATTTTCTTGTCAATACTTCATGTGGAGTTGTTGCGCGTCAATTACAGCCAACTCGATATTATTTCTAACCTCAACAGCATCAAATTAGTCGCAGTTAACTTATTTGGACACCGGCGCACACTACTTATTTTGTTTGTTCATCTTGTGATATCGCCACCACAATGAGCGCATTTCTTCGCGGCAAGCAAGTCGGTCTCGACCACGACCTGTCCGAAGGAATCCTCCCAGACCTCTTCGATCCCGATGACCAAGAGCGCCACGGCCTCAGTTCGCAAATTCGCTGTCTCGCATATGACCCCATACAATCTCTTCTCGCAGTTGGCACCAATGAATCCAAGTTCGGTCCTGGGACAATCTCTATTATGGGCGTCCAGCGCGTCCAGAGAGTTATTGAGCCGCCGCGCAGAGTCTCCATCACACATGTACGATTCACGGCGAACCGTTTAGTCACGGTGGATTCCCGGGAGGAGTTGGCTGTTTGGGATTTAGACACCGGCAAGCGGAAGGCAGGATGCACCATTCCAGGAAAGGTAGTGGCTTTATTGACCGATCCTATGTTGGATTGGGCATTTATCGGCAATGCCAATGGTGATATCTTTGCTTATGACCTTGACCGGGAGAACCTCACCAACACATTCCGGCTGCCCAACTTCTGGCGGAAACATGCTCTTGATAATCGTCTAGGTCCAGCGGCGCAAAGAACTACGTTGGTTGATCTTGCCATGCATCCCCGTGATATTGGGAAAATGCTCATCACATACGCCCATGGTGCTGTAGTTTACAGCTTCAAACAGGCTTTACCCACTGCTTATCTCAACTATGTTGTTCCTCCTCGCGCACCAGGCGGCAACTGTATGGACACTATGATGGCGCGTACCCCCCAAATCCAGAAGTCGGCATGGCATCCTTCGGGCACTTTTATTGTCACAGCACACGAAGATGGAAGTCTTGTTTTTTGGGATCCGAAGGAACAACGCATTCTCATGGCTCGTAGTCTTATGGACCTGGATGTTGACAAGCCTGTGGGCAACCCTCTGGAGCCTATGCCCGTCGAGCCCTTCACCAAGATTGCCTGGTGTTGCAAGGAAAACCCTGATGACACTGGACTGTTAATCGCAGGTGGTAACCATGCTGGTAATACCGCAATGGGCCTCACATTTCTGGATCTAGGCCCGAGTCCGATTTATGCGACGTCCTCGTGGCAGGTTCTAGCTGACCATTTCAAGGGTAAGAAGCAGAGTAATATCACATTGCCAGCTGGTGCTGCCATCTCTGACTTTGTTTTGTGTCCACGGAGCAGCCCACATTTTGCGGGTGCGCATGATCCCATTGCAATCATTGCTCTCCTTCATTCTGGTGAAATTCTTACTCTTTCATTCCCGTCTGGTTATCCTATTACCCCGACAAACATGCTTCATCCTTCTCTTTCCCTAGTTCACCCGTATGCTGCTCGTTTCAACATATCGCCGGTCCAACGTACCCGTTGGTTGGGTATGACGGAAACTCGTGACTCGGGTGAACCTCTACTACGTGGTGGTGCTGGAGTCAACAAAACACGCCACACCGCGCAGGATCGGAGTATCATACAGGTCGCACATGCTGATAGCACGATCCGGTTATGGGATATTGGCCATGGGGATGAAATCGAAAATCCACTTCAGCTTGAAGTTGATGTCGCTCGATCGGTCAATCGTTATCAGAATGTAGAGATTACAGCCATGGATATTGGCACAGCTACAGGTGAATTTGTAGTGGGCACGGGACAAGGAGAGGTTGTTATCTACAGATGGGCTGAGAACCGCACTGTTGGAAAAGAGAACCCCATGGAAGACCTACAACCTGCAACTGGATCCATCAGTGACATCTCGGCGAGAGCTCCTCCCATCTTGAGAGCTGGCTTAATTCCATCTTTCTTATACCAGATGGACCAAGGAAGGATCACCGCTATCAAAGTATCTGAAATTGGTTTCATCGGTATTGGATCTGAAAATGGTGTTTTCAGCATCGTTGATCTTCGTGGCCCTCGTGTCATTTTGAACGCCTCCGTCGCTGACTTTGCCAAGTCTGACAAACGCTCATCTATCCTAGGTCACTGGAAGTCCTCGACAACTCCCGCACGTGAATGGGCTACTTCTATTGAGTTCAGTGTCATGACGCTAGAAGGTGATTCCTACTCCAGCATTGTCTGCTTTGTTGGAACGTCACTAGGCCGCGTTGGAACCTTCCGCATCCTTCCAAGTGGCGAGGGTTACACAGCGCAGTTGGCTGGTGCTGTCAACTTTGGCGAGAAGATTATTTCTTTGAGTCCCATTTTGGCAGAGAATGGCCGACCGGCGTTGGCTAGTGGTACTGTAGTTGCAGGATTACGTTCCGGACAACAAGTGCACGGGCTGTTGGTAGTTGGTAAGTTTTGGTCTAGTGTTTGGGTTTGTGTTACAAGGAATGATGAACTAACATTTTGATATAGTAACTCAAACTGAGATCCGTGTGTTCAAGCCTGCGACGTCAAAGGGGGCATCCAAGTCGTTTGATGATATCCTGTGTGATGCTGCTAACGTCACATTCCTGGAATCTACGCAGAGCTGTGCGGTCGTGGCCCTGTTTGGTGACATGACTACTCGCGCCTTTACCCTTCCTGCTCTCAAGGAGTTGGGCAAGAAGCCGCTGTCTCTTCTTGATGCATCTCGTTCTACTACGGCTCAAATTACTCGTTCTGGACACATTATTGGTTGGACCGGTCCGAGTCAGCTTGCCGTGGTTCACGTTTGGGGAGCAGGTCGACAGTTGTGTCCATCTATGGACACTCTTGTTAATCCAGATCTAGAGATCCCTCCACGGCCCACAATTTCCTCCCTGCAGTGGATTTCTGGCACGCAGTACATCTCACCAACTGACTTTGACCTTCTCATTGGTGGACCAGACCGTCCTCCCAGTAAACGTATGTTGGCTGCTGCGGCAGACGAAGCTAGTGGTAATTCGGGTGCGAACCGACCAGGTTCTGGTGGACAGACGGCACGTATTGGTGCGGCGGCACAACAGCAAGAAGGTTGGGGAGACTACCTTACCCGTCAGCTGAATGAGCGGACTGAACGGCTGAATATTCTAGATGATAGAGTTGATGGTCTGGCTGATGCTAGTTCGAGTTGGGCTGAAGATGCGAGCAAGTATGTGAACAAGCAGAAAAAGAGCATGTTCATGGCAGGGCTCAAGGGAAAGTTCTTCTAGACATGGTTACATTTATTTATATGGCACATAGAATATATGAGGAAGAGAACAAGGCTCAATTATAGCGCAACAAAAGAAATCTATCTACAAGTACAGAGTCTGAGGCTCTGCTAAGAGCAAATGCACGCAAGGAAAGGGGACAAAAACAAAGAAAGCAAAAAGTCCAAACAAGACCGTCGACCAAAATCAACCAACACCAACAAGAAACGATGAAAAACCAACAGGAAATAATAAGGTAAAAGACATGTTGTCAACTAAGTGACGTCTGGAGCCGTAACCGTCTGGACAGTAAAGCGAGCTCAGGAGGCTGATTTAGGTCGTGTGTAGCAGTTTAAGTAGGTTGTGAAAGATGACGAAGAAGAAAAGCGAACATAACAGTGAATAGAGTAGAAAAAGAAGGTGAAGTGGTCTTGTGAAAACAAGCCGAGTGTGGAGGGTACAGTGAAGTAAGGAAAGTGTACAGAACTTAAGGAAATCAAAAAAACAAAAGATGAGAGTCTAGTCCGATCCGACGGATACAAGGGTCGGTGACTCCTCTACTTTGACGATATGCGAGAGTGTAGGGTTCTCGGAGGGAGAATCGGCGTTGTCGGAGCCGGCGTTGGAGGCGGCGTTGGATGGGGAGTCGTCACTCCAGTTGCCCTCGCTGACCCAGGTTTTGACGGCTAGCTTGTAATCAATGTCGATACCGGCATGTGCCGTCTTAAGATGACGAAGGAAGTTATCGGCACGGTTGTAGATTTTGTTGGTAGTGTGTTTGCCGCAGCCCTTGACACGGCAGACATGGCCGGTTGAAGGAGCATGAGTACTGTTGATGTGTCGGTTGAGATCCTTCCGGGTGCTGAAGACGGCGTTGCAGGAACTGAAGTGGCATGCTTGGTCTTTAGTGTGGTAACGGCGATGTTTGCCAAGGTCCGAGACACGACCGAATCGCTTGTTGCAGATGTCGCATACGTAGGTGTGGCTACCGGGTGGGGCGGCGAATGGCGTCATGGAGCGGGGAGACCTGGTGTTCGGCCGAGGGGGTGGGTGCATACCGGCGGGAGTGGAGACACGCGAGGGAGGCCGTGGTGGTGGGGCGAACATGGAGCCGGGACCGCATGACGAATTCCGGGATAGTGAGGGTGGCGGGGAGAATGGCGGAGGAGAAAAGGGAGACATTTGAGAACGTGAAGGGATGCGTGAGGGTGGAGGAACTGGCGGTGGCGCAAATGGTGATTGCATGGAGCGGTAGAGGAGTTGGGGATTTGACATTGCGCGTAGATTTCCGGAAGGGGTGGTGGTGCGGGATAGGACGGCTTCGGCGTGTGATGGGGTTCCGACGGGCGTGGGGAAGATTTGTCCGGAGCCGATGGATAGGACGGAGACGGGAGTGGTGGATGGCGTGGGGTGGAGAGAGCGGTTACCGACGATGTCGTCGAGGTTATCGGAGAAAAGCGGGGACAGGCCGATGGAGGTGTTGCCGAAGGAGAAGGTGGATAGAGCGGGAGAGGCAGCGCCTATTTGCATCCAGGGATTGCAAGTGTCGAAGTTTGACGGCGATGTGACGTCTTCAGACCATTCTTGCATCTGAGGAGATTGAATGGTGTCGTCGGGCATAGGAAAGCGAGTTGGATATTCCATGGGCTCGGATACGTCGGTTGTCATTCCTGTGAAGAAGCTGTTTTGTGATTGTATGGGAACGAAATCGGCACGGGTGGGGGTCATGGAGGCCGGGTCGAGCCCGATGTGGTTGACGGGCATGGGTGTGAAAAGCGGGAGGTTCTCGGGAATTGTCTGGAAAGCATGAGGTTCTTGTGCTGATGGTGGTGCTGGTGCTGGTGCTGGCGGTGGTGGCATCATAGGTTGTGACTGCCATGGACTCCTGTTGCGCATTCCGATGTAGCTGTCAAGGTTAAAGTCTTGTTGGACGGACTCGAAGACGGGACTGAAGCCCGTATCGGACCTCATGGACTGTTGGAATGACATGCCGGCGGCCATGATATTTGAGTGGTCACCATTATCTTGGGTGTAAACTTGGTCCACGGGCCTTTGGTGCAGATGGCTGGCGCAACCGTCAATGCACTGGTGAGTGTCGCAAAAAGAAGCGTAAGAATCCAGCTTTACTATTGGTGAAGAATCCCCTCTTTGCGAAAAAAGGGGATTAGTAAAAGTAAAAAAAGGAAGGGTGGGCTCTGGGGCCTAAAGAGGTTTTTCTCGGCTATCCGGTAAAGGATACGGCGAAGGTAAGCGACTGCTTGTGAGCAAGTCAAACGTATATATGGTAGTCTATGAAGAGACTTGAAAGTTGGGCGCTATGGTAGCAGACCCAAGGAAAACGTATAATTGAGGAAATGAGAATGTTATGCCGAGCGTGGTGGCTTCAAGACAAGAAACAAATCAAGGTGTGGTGGTAATTCCAGGGAAACGAGGAAGGAAACAAAAACAAAGAGGATAAACGTAAAACGTGAAATACAATAAGAGAAACGAAAACAAGAGAAAGGTCAGACTTCTCAAGCTGTATTCCGATATGGGGAAACACCCCTCATACAGTAAGTATGGGTTCAAGTGTAGAAGTTGGCCAACAGTGACCAGCGAAAACGACGAGTAAGAAGACTTTGATAAGAATTCTACTGGTTTAAGGCGTTTTTTGAAGCCTTAAGATGGATGAGTTATGACGAACGAAGCGGATGTGTGGGCTTAGGGCGGGTTTTAGGGCGGTCTGTGGCGACGTACAACGCTGTCTGCAAAGTTTGGTGGAGTGGCGGAGTTTGAAGTAAGGCAAAAGGACAAGTTCGGTGAGTCTGATTTTGAATGTTCGCCGTGAGTCAAATGCATTCGAGTATTTCAGGCAAGAAAATAGATATAGAGAAAAGGGTAGAACAATAAGGAGAAATGTCAAAGAGAAAAAAAGAAGAAGACCGCCAGAATAAGTAAAGTAGTTTAATCAGCTTGGCGCAGCTTTCAATCCTCTTTGATGGCGAAGTGCAGATCGGCTCTG
Organism: Huntiella decipiens; assembly: GCA_003032515.1. Classification (NCBI taxonomy): domain Eukaryota; kingdom Fungi; phylum Ascomycota; class Sordariomycetes; order Microascales; family Ceratocystidaceae; genus Huntiella; species Huntiella decipiens. Next base: position 246,473 of record NETU01000546.1, read on the forward strand.
GAAGGGTTTTTTTTTTTTGTTTTTTAGTTCTCTTTCCGTGACAGGCGATGTTGGGTTAGGGTCTGTATTACAGACTAAGAGAGAATTGGAAAACAATCAAGGGAGATTTATTGGGCGAACAATGGAGTTCGCTTTTGTGGAGGAGGCAAATGTTGGGTTATGGAGAAAGAAAGAAAGAAGGAAGAAGAAAACAAAAAAGTAAATGTGGTTGGTAGAAAGGGTGGCAAGGTTTTTGACGTTTTATAAAGATAGGAGACGAAGAGAATTTATTGGCGAAGGGTTCTGGGCGTTGGAGGAGAGAAAAAGAAAAGAAAAGACTTGCTCGGTTGATTTATGAGTGGAATGGCTGGTTTTTGAGGGCCTTTGCTGTGGCAAAGCGTTGATTTTCGTTTTGGTTGGGTAGTATAAGAGATAAATTTGATATGCCGTGGTTGTGTCTATCATTAGGGGCCAAGTTAGCATTTGGAGTTTCTTGTTTTATTTTCGCTTTTTTTCTATCATGGCCCAGGCTTTTTCTTTCCGAGGTTGTTTTTTACTTGATGAACTAGAAACTTGGAAACGAGAGATAAATACAACGGTTATATATGTATATATATATACTTGAGAAAGAAAGTTATGAGAAAACTAGGAAAAGAGATCTCCGTATTATATAGAACAACACTTACACAAAGCTAAAGCCAACCTTCCCAAGCGAGACTTCTATCGAAACTTGAGTGAAGTTTTAGAAAAAAAAAACTTTGGTTGGGTTGGGTATCGAGAACCCTTCTGGGGATAAGCAATATAGCCGGTCCGGAAATGGTTAAATTGATTTCAGTGGCTTATAGGCGGACTGACGGAAGGTCTTTCGCGAGATGAAAGCTTGCGAATAAGAGAATGGCCAAGACTCTTCATGTGGACCCGAAGTTGAGGATTTACAGTGTCAAGGGCAGGCAACTCCTGAGGTTTGGGACGATTGATAAGTTTATGTTGCGTAATGGCGACGTGGAAGTTAAGAATTGATAATGACTTGGGGTCTTGGATTTTGGCTGTGCAACAGGGACGTGGTTTTGTAGATGCTTCCGCCCGGGGATACGACCTTTTTTATATGTTGTACAGTTTAGAACTCTGGTTGTATGGATATGTGTTGAGCGTAGAGTTATCAGTCAGCCTCTCTTAACTAATCACTAAAATACAAAATCCTCATCATTATAAATCTTGTGGCTGGTGATGTGTTTGACAAGACACCTATCCAAACAGAATGATTGGGTTTCGTGATTTCTAGCACCCTTTCGCTTTGTGTCAAGTATGTACATGTCTGGTTCAGCTGCAGCCTTCCGAGGTGAAGACCTTGCACTCTGCAGTATTAGAAACAAGTTTTCGTACTCTCGATAAAAGACAACTAGTTTTTTTTCCCACGAAAAACAAAAAACTGGAATATCAACTATCAAAAACTTGTATACATACCTGTCCCGGAGGTTCCAGGTTCGGGCGCAATGACTACGCAAGGTGTTTAACAAGGGGAATTTCTTAGGTAGGCCTCAATCTTTTTTTTTCTTAAGCTGACTTCTCAAACATTTCGGATGTGAAAAGTTCCAGATTGAAGGTGGCTTTGGTATAGGTTCATAGTGTTCGTTTACTTGGAAAAGCGATCAGATTTTGATGAGATCCCATGTTCGGACACGGCAGATGTAGAGATGGGCGTCTCTTGCCGTGTGCATTGGTCAATCCAAAATGAATTCTACATTGTATCATGCAAACACGATTTCCTCCCGGCTATGTACAATATGTCCACGGATGTAGAAGACGCCCGAATTGGACTATCCTGCTGATCTATGTTCCTAATCTGGACTTGGAGATGCAACATTCTTCAGTCACCTTTGTTTCAACAGAAACACTAGCTGCCGAACTAAGCGGTGCATTCATGAAGGAGTGATTACCTCTGGGCCGTGTGTATATGTGGGGGTACCCCTTTGCTTTGACGATATTCTATATATTTAAAGCTTGTCAACAATGTCTGTAAATACTTACTACATATGTAGATACCAAATCACCCTAAACACAATATGCCTATATTCGAAACCAGACTCAATCGCAGACACAATCCAGAAACCTACCAACCATTCTCCATTCAAGCCATGTGACCACTCACAACATTCCCCCGGTACAGTGTCACTGCGCTATGCTGACCTTTTCCCGGTACTGTTCGAGTCTGACAAGCCAATTTATCCCCAAAGAGCACATCTTCCGTCCACTACCGGAAAACCAAAAAAAAAAGTCTGTCCTACATAGCCCAACGACCCTCCATGGCCTGACCTAGCCCAACATTATCACTACCCATGCATTAGCAATCCGTCTAGGCTGTTCACATGTTGTAAAGACTGGTATATTCCATGCATACTGTGACTCGTCTCTTAACATGCGAAGCGAGTATTCTCAATTGAAGGATAAAAAAACACATGCCGTAGAAAAGCGGTGTGGACAAGTCCATGGTCGAAGTCTCGCTTAGAAAATTGAGCCCAAGATCAGGTTTCGGGAAGCCACGCAGTAAACGCCACGATATATCCACCCATCATATCTACACATGTACCTCCTCCGTCATCATACTGATCGACCCGCCAAGTTATGGGGGCTGTGTTCTTTGGGGTCAGACTATGTTTTGTGATTCTATCTTCTCATACGTCCGAAAAGACGGTCAATGGAATTCGGTCAGGGCTACATCCTCTCTTTTTTGCCACCTCCCTTACTCCAAAGGAGAATCGAACTGCCAAAACTCCACATGTGGATGGCTTTGCCTACGTGTTTTACCCAATACGACCGACCCATTGCCTTTCTCTCTCCAATCACAAAAAAAAAAACTCAACGAATCAGCAACTATTTTCTTTACATTCCCACCGCCCGACCCGGACACTTATCGTTACCGCCTCTCCATCCCCTTTTTCTCACTTTCCCTCGGCAGGCTCACACCAGCCTCAGCTGTCGTTAATCCGTAGCCAACCATCCTGCCGCACATGGCATCGTAAATCATGTTTTCTCAAAGGATTCATGCTCGGTCTATGCTGATTTGCTTAATCCTATGAGTTGCACGCATTATGACTTCCTTAGGCTTGATTGCATGCGTGTAACGGTCTTTGCAGTACCAAGGGAAGAAAACGTTACGCTGCGTAGCGCAGTGGGGTGGTGGGGGCTGGTCGGCTTTGAACTATGAACCCATATCCACAGCTATGATACATGTGTGGATATGAAGACTCATGGAGAAATCCCCATGCCTCTGAATAACTGTAGTTTGGCCCAACTGTGGAGCGCTCCGGCCTAAAAGAGCTTGGGAATGCCAGATTAGGTCTTGAGATATATTCTCGACGTTTGTCTATCCCCGGCACTGAACGACGCACTGTTGTTTGTAAAGATCAATCGGGGTAGTTGAGCCGCTTTTTGCCACATACAGTAAGAGAGAATTAACACAAAAATACATATAGCTTATGCCTGTGGGTTTCCCGCCGAGAGAAAAGTGCAACTATGATGTGACTTTGGGCTCTGTGGAATAAAGAGTGCATGTAACAAGATTACATCCGTACGTCTGTATGTCCATACTGTCTCGAGCCCAACCATGATGGTGTCATCGCCGGTAATACGGTACATATGCATATAGACATATAGCCAGATTGAATGTCCTCGCGTGACTCATCACAATCATGGCATTCCTAAGAACATGTGCTGTGCTGAATGTATCCCCATTGCTGTCCCGTGACATTATTTCTGCACAGATAAGCTTTGTATTTTGCTTTTCGGTGTGTCTGAAATAATAAAAAAGGCAGGTTTGCTTGCTTGTAGTACTTGATTACAGATTGACAATCCCAAACTAGGCTGCAGCATTACATCATCACGAAAGATGTGAGGTTATTCTTCGTGCTACAAGTTTGTCAGTCAGCCAAGGTAGGAAGTGGGCGAACCATAGGGTTAACACAATGATAACCCTTTTAGTCATTATAACTGAGTGGAGATCAGATAAGGTAACTTCCTGACATCGAGGGATTCTACTATTATTATGGATCTCATCCGATACTGGATAGGGTTATGTGTCCAATATCACATTTGGAGGCCCTTTAAGGAAGCATTTCAAAAGTAATCTGTGAATTAGCTCTAACCGACGCATATTAGAGTCTTATTCAATCTATTGGAGAAGTATCGTTTCCACTATGCGTATGCACTATTACAAAAGGTCACGAGCTCACCGGTCGATATGTGAAGTAACAAAATGTAGTATACTGTAACGTTAAAATGTATAATAGCTCATGATGTTGCTCCGGATGCAGCCGGAGATGGACTCTATAATGGCACTATAGGTATGGATGAGAGCGGTTCCAGTTTGTGATTCCGTGTTAAAATATACATATCATGCACATATCATAGAAAACTCAAGACATTGAGGAGACGCGTATTGTTATATAGCATAGAATGGGATATACGTTGCATTATTTGGGGACTAAGAAAAAGAAACTACCCATACCCAAGAACACCAACTATATTGGGATCAATAGATGGACAGGTCGATACGACACCAGTCTATATCTCTGATACATCTTGACCGTCAACCTACACCTAGCACACACCAATTTAAGCAAGAATACTGAACAGAGCAACGGCGACAGACAGACTAAGAGCAGCACTGCTGGCACCAACGGGGGAGACACCGGAGATAGGAACAGTAGCTGTGGAAGTGGAAGCAGTCGAGGTGGAAGACTTTGTGGTAGAGGAGGTGGCAGAGCCAGAGGGAATAGAGCCAGTTCTAGTAGAGCCTCCAGAGGAGATGGAGCCAGTAGCGGAAGACTCGGAACCAGAGGCAGTAACGGAAGAACCGGCGCCAGGAGTGGCGACAGAGGAGTCGGAGCCGGGAACAGTGGCACTACCAGAGGAGATAGGAACAGTCACGGGGATGGAGGAGACTACACCGTCAGTGCCAGTAATGGGAACAACCGTGCTGGTGAAGCCCTCGGGGACACCAGTGGGGATAGTGCACTGGGTCTCAGTGCAAGTGTGAGTGATGGTGTACGTCTGAGTGACGACGCCAGTAGAGTCCGCAGCAGGGTACTCAGTGGTGTAAACGGTAGAAGAGGGAGGAGAAGAGGGGGTAGAAACGGGCACAGTGACGGTGGTCTCAACGGGAACTCCGTCAGTACCGGTGACAGTGGCAACCGAGGTGGTGAAGCCAGTGGGCATACCGGTGGTGGGGCGAACGCACTTGGCCTGAGTGCAAGTGTGGGTGACCGTGTAAGTCTGGGTAACAACACCAGTGGGGCACACATTCTCGTACTCGGTGGTGTACACGGTAGTAAACTGAGGAGCAGCACTGGAACCACCGGCACCAGTGTTGACAGCACCAGTGGTGACGGCGGTATCAGACCCGGCGGGGGTACCCGCAGGGGAAGTAGCAGTCTCAGCAGCATCAGTGCCAGTGACGCTGGCAGTAGCAGTGGCACTTGGGTCGGTGTAAGTGGCGTAGATGGTAGTCGTCGCAGTAGCAACAGTCTCGGTGATGGTAGTAACACACGAGTCATCAGCACGGCGCATGTTGAACCAGGCAAGAGGGTCGGCGGCCATGGCCGCGACGGGCAGAGAGAGGAGAGCAAGGTTACGGAAAGACATTGTGACGGCTGTAAAGAAAATATACTAAGTAAGAAGGGAAAAAGGGTGATCTGTCAGGAAACAAGAAACGAAATTAAGAGAGAAACGAAGGGTAGTGAAGACTAAAATTAAGAACCCGCTGTTGAAAAAGTAAAAAGCCAACACGAAGACACTAGACAGAGAGCAAGATACATGGGCAGCAGTTATGAGGAGCGTAGTGGGCTTATGTATCAAGGTTGTCAACAAAAATAACTGCTCTCGGCGAAGGGGATTCCAACTACATTCCCGTGGCTCAGGGTGAATAGGTCTCGGTCTAGGTGTGAGTTCTGTGTTTACAAGTTGACTTGGCTAGAAAACCCGCAAGGGCGTGTACACAGAAACGTATCAGAGTAAACATAGCCCTAGAGTTACTCGGCATCTCTCATCCGGAACCAGGTTGGAGGGTACACAGCAGCATGGTCACCGGGAAGGTAGATTCCTAAAAATTGGCAGCATTCCTAAGCTTCATCAAGTGGGCCCTGTCTCATCCCGAATGCCCCCCCTCGCACCGGCTATAGACATTCTGCGATCCAGGCCCTGAGGCTTTGGGTATATGAAATAGGTGATAGATTGTACAAGACAAAACTAACCCATCTCCGGCATGAGTAGCACCGCTTTTGGAATGCCAGGATCCAGGATTGTACTGATCGTCAGGGCCATGTCAAACTGTTCCACTCCAGTCAACAACAGACCAGATCTACCGGAATGGGATACAAATACAGCAACTCTAATTCTCCGCTGTCAGGCCAACCATATTTTCATCATCTTGAATCGCCATGAAAACCCATGTATCCGCCACGAGCCATCACTATAGCGTCCCTAGATTCGCAACAATTGGCGGCCTGGGGAGGTCCCATTCCTTACGTGAACGCTGTCTCTAGGGATAGAAGGGTTTTTTGGCGAGGCGAAAAGCGCGGTTTTGCGAGGCTAGAAAAGATACATAGATGCTGGGTATGAGAGGTGGTGGTTCATTCCGTAGGAACACTAGCTTCCCGTTCCGATAGGGTGTAAGGGGGTCGGTAAGCTGCCATGTATTTATGAAAGGCCCGCGCAGACTTCGTAACGGCTCCTCACAGAGAACTATAGATGACTTTAAGTTACCTATTGTTTCTCGTTAAACATGTCAAACTAGAATGCATTGTGGAGTTGTTTGTGTATTGGGTTGGGGATATATTGAATGATCTGGAGTGGACCCCACTCGTTTGATGGCCGTGAGGCATCTCTGGGTGAATCCGAGGGTGTAAGGCTCAAGATGTGTCAGACATGGTCACCCTGATCATGTTATGCTTCAGCTGCGAATATATCGCTCGAAAAACTTTTCCTATAATGATTCAGCTTACTATCATGAGTACCCACCTCGTCTGAAACCGGCCGTAACGACATCGGGCATACTAGACGTTATGAACCATTATTCCCGATATGAATTAGTCCATATTAGACCACCAATCTTAAGTGCCTCTTGCGAATAGTGCCATGATGATATTGACTTGCGAGGGCCCTACCCGAACAAGGTTTACCTGGGTCCATGAACCGTCAAAGTTAAGACATACACATCCCACTGTCACACAAGACACTCGGATCTTGTTCCCTGGCGATATGTCCTGATCCGGTCGGAATGTAGGAGGTACCTGTCGTGACTTTTGGCTTTTTTGTTTCCCCGTTTACTTGTTGATTGGAATGTAGGTGGAGTTTCATGTAGTTGACCGGTGGAAGTATGTTATGATGAAGGATGCGTGAAGAGAAAGGATGACATGATAGATTTGTTTGATACACCGGAGATGGTTAGTAGGGTTATCGGATGAGGGGTTTACTGGAGTTGAGTTGAGTCCGAGGACTTGACTCTGCGGCTGAGACAGCGGCTCTAACTGTATGCTTATGGATGTGAGTCGGATCTTTGGAGGAAATAGACTTTATGTTTTCAGGTTGAGCTATAGCTGTGGTTACAACAGCTGTGAGCTATTCTAATCCAGATGTAAGACCGGCCCAACAAAGACTTCTGTTATGTACACATGAAATCACACCACTTAGATCATAGCCAAAACGACCAGACAACATGAATTCGCCTTGCCAAGACGACATGAAGCGCTTACACCAGGACAACAACAAGTCCGTCTCCCACAACCCATTCCTCCCAAATAACGAAGAATGTATCCAGGGGCTCGCCCTCTTGGGACTAACAACGTTTTGCCCTTGATAGCGCCTCCGCTTGCAGTAACATTGGCCTGGTACTCTACACCCCTCCCTTGAACCATACCAACCCATCACATAGACAAAGTGTATTCTACAAGACTAACACGGTCAAGTATCATACTGCCACACATTGCATATAAGGCATCTCAACCTCGCATCTCCTCAGTTCTTGTCTTCTCGAACTCACGCAGTACATCCGGACGCGCCTCGGAGATTCTCTTCGGCTTGCTTGAGTTATTCCTTTGTTTCTCTTTTTTCCCTTTAATTCTTTCGTTCTATCTCTCTTTCAACATAATACTTGGTATTTCCTAATACTACTTTTCACTTCTATTTTTCCCGGAATACCCCTCCCTACCTTAACCTGTCAAAATGAAGGCTTCTGCTGTTGCTGGCAGTGCCAGTATCGGCCTGGCTTATGCCGCTTCTTCGGCTGACTGCCCTAATGGAATCACTACTGTTTATGCGAAGCCTACTGAGCTGGTCGTGAGTGAGGTTGTCCTGGTGTCTACTCATGTCACCGGGCCTACGACTATCACTATTTCTCCTCACAGTACCGAGAGTGCCTCACTTGCTGCTGTCACTACTGCGTCTGCCACTGGTGACGGTGATTTCACTGTCGCTGACGTTAGTGTCTCCACTGATGGGCCTGATGTCTATATCACTGCCACTGATGTGCCCACTGATATCTCAACTTTGGTCACTTTGACCTACACCACCACTGTTACTGGTTACGAGTGAGTATCTCGAATACACTCACATAAATATACAACTAACGCTATTCTAGGACTGTCGTCCCCTCGGGCACTGGCTACGCCACCCTCACTGATGGTTCTTCCGCGACTGGCAGCACCACTCCCGGTGCTGGTTCCACATCCGCCTCTGGTGTCCCCGCCGTCACTGGCACCGGCTATCCCGCCGGTACCTCTAGCGTTGGCTCTTCGGCGCCTGGTACTTCCGGTGCTGCTTCCACCCCCGGCGCCTCTGGCTCTGCTTCCGTTCCTACCTCATATGGCCCCGGCTCTACCCCTGTCGGTTCCAGCTCCACGGCTGCCACTGATAGCACTGCCGCATCCTCACCGGCCAGTTCTGTGTCTGCCGCTACCGCGGGCACCGACTCCATTGCTTCTGTCCCTACTACCAGCGTCACCTCCGTTGCTCCTACCGTCACCGATATCTTTGGTTACGCGGCCTGGTGTGACTGCCCTGATGAGTACCCTTCCACCATCACGGTTGAGCCTACTGGCACCAACACTGCTACCACCCTCATCTCAGTCCCTCCTACTTCGGTGACCAACTCTTATCCCGGTCCGTTCGTTACCAGCACACTCACCTGCGATAACTGCGATGAGCCGCTCACCATCTACTACCCCCCTGGTAGTACGTATGAGCCAGGCGTTGTTGCCAGACAGGTTGAGACTGGTACTGCCTACGTTATTGCCAGTGACACTGCTGCTCTTCCCTCGACTACGGCTGCCCCTGCTTCTTCTGGTACTGCTGCTGCCAGTTCTGGCGTCTCGGCCAGTGTTCCTGTCACTGGCACTGCTTCTTCCACTGCTTCTTCCACTGATGCGGCCTCCACCTCTGGCGCTGGTTCCAGCTCGGCTGCTCCTTCTGGCAGCGCTACTGACAGTGCTTCTGCCACCGCTAGCTCCTCGGCTACTGGTACCGCTTCGGGTAGTGCTACCGAGAGTGCCTCTGCTACTGTTTCCGGTTCCTCAACTGGTGCTGCTTCTACTGATGCCGCCGTTTCCACTGATGCTTCTGCTCCCAGCTCGGCCGCTACTTCTGGCAGTGCTACTGACAGTGCTTCCGCTACTGGCACCGCTCCCTCCACTGATGCCGCTTCTACCACCGCCAGTGCCTCGGGAACTGATACTGCCACTGACAGTGCTTCTTCTACCGAGAGTGCTTCCGCTACTGAGAGTGCCACGGGAACCGATACTGCCGCCGCTACTGATGGTTCCTCTGCCACCGCTACCGACAGCGCTTCGGCCACTGACAGTGCTTCCGCTACCGATGCTACTTCCGTTGTCCCCTCATCCGCTGCCTCTGCCAGCGAGTCCGCTACTGACGCGTCCTCCTCCGCGACTGCTTCTTCCGGTGCCCAGTCCAGCGCTCCTGCTACCTCCGGCACTGCCGCATCTTCAGCTCCCGCTTCATCGGAGACTGCTACCTCCGCACCCTACACTAACGGTACTGCTTCTGCCGAGCCTTCTTCATCTGCTGCCCCTACCGATGTTTCCTCCAGCGTCCCCGTTGTCACCGATGCTTCTTCCAGTGTTCCCCTCTCCACCGGTCCTGTTTCTAGCGCTCCTGCTTCAACTGATGCCTCTGCTAGCGTCCCCCTGAGCACCGGTGCTCCTTCGAGCATCACGCCAAGCACTTCCGCTGCTGAGTCTTCTGCCCCTGCCACCTCCGGGACCGCTGCTTCTTCGGCTCCTGCTTCATCGGAGTCTGCTTCGTCCGCCCCGTATACCAACGGCACAGCCACCGCCGAAGCCACCGCTTCTGAGTCGTCTGCTCCTTCATCCAGTGTTCCTCTCACTACCGCCGCTTCCAGTGAAGTGTCTACCTCTGCCCCTTCCACCAGTGCTGCCGATACCTCCTCTCCCGCTGCCACGAGCTCTGCGGCCGAGTCCACTTCCGCTCCTCTTTCTACCGCTGTTGAGTCTACCACATCTGCTGCTAGCACTTCCGCCCTCTCAACCGCCCCCTTCACCAACTCTACCGTTGCTGGCACTCCCACCGTTTCGACGACCGGAATTCCCTTGACTACTAGCGGCTCCCCCTCCACCCTGTCCACTGTCACCAAGACTACCACCAGTGATGATGGTACTTTCACTGAGGCGTCCACGACGGAGGACACTCTTTGCCCTGTTATGCCCACTGCTTGCGCACGCCTCCAGGGCACCAGTGGTGTTACCTACAGTGCTCTTGTCGGTCTCTGCCAGGGCTCCGTCGGTCTTGGTGACTACGCTGACACTACCTTCGCTTCGTGTTTCACCGGCACTGACGGTGACGCTGCTTACTCCTGCATTGAAGAGGGTCTGGACTCCCTTTGTGGTTCCGCTGTCCCTGATAACTGCGAAGCCCTTGGCGACTACGGCCTCCTCTCTACCGCCCAAAAGGCTACTTGCGTAGACGCTCTTGGTCCATTCCAGGAGGTTGACTCCGTTGCTGCTTGCTTAGCGGTCTTGAACCTCTACGGCCCCGACCTCGTGTCTTGCCTTGAGGAAGCTTTCGAGGGTTAAATAATTTCTCTCCTTAATTGATGATGTCAGAAAGAGATACATAGCTGGTTTATAGTGTAGTTAATTTCTTTTGTACTTTGAGATCCTCACAAGAGCGATCGGACGTAATTGATTCAGCTTACTGCATTCCCCCGGTGTTTCTGTGATTCTCCTCGGTTGCTTAACTATAGGTATGTATGTACATATGTACTTTGGCCCATGAAGTCTTTCGTTTGTCGCGGGTCCATGAGATTCCCTGTTTGGACACTAATGCTTGTGTGTACATAGATGGCAATTACATCCAGCAAATGTTGACAGTTGGAATTCCTCCAAATTTTAGTTTGAGCAAGCACTGCAATATTCAGCACAACTCCTAGTTCAAGTGCCTTCCCATCTTTTCTTCTTTTTCTTCAATTCATCAACAAGAAAAACTTCGAAGCTCATCACATCTTCTCATCGAACTACCATCGATATTTTCATCATCCCGTCTTTAAAAATTTGTCTTTGCATCAGATAATAACACCTGTGCTACGCCAGTGCCCCTTCTGGGTGAAGAATTCCAATTGCTACCAGAGTCCAATTCGATCCCTACATGCATACATAACGTGAAGTGTTTGCTTAAGTACTGTGTGTAGCCGTCTTATGCCAGTCTCTATGTAAGTAAACATACACAAAACTCACACAACATGACTTTCGCCTTGTTGTCCAAAGCCACTTTACACGGTTTGCGTGGTCCCGCTTTCGGTGGATCGATGGGATTATCGCATTCATTCATTGCTCCCGCTCACTCCATCTGTATCCCCCTGGATCCCCATAATTACTTTTTTTCTTCATTCCCACCACCTTTAGGGTTGCCCTCCCCGCCAGTTCCACCTTGTTCTACTATCAAGCTAGATTTCCTCTTTTCACCCAATACTGACCAGTTTACTCCTAGATCCCTTGATTTTCTCTCGCTTGTGCCCTTTTCCTTAATTGGAATTTCAACCTTTTAGTTTTTATTCCTTCCGTACCAAATTCTTACCACCAGATCGTCGCGTGTGGTTTTTTGCACCTTTATCGTGGTCCATTTTCGGTGTACGCCTGTCTACATTCGTTTCAACATGCACAAAAGTAACAAGTCAACAATTTCCTACAAGGGGTCCAGGGTTGCTGTGTCCCGCATCGGGTCTACCTCTATGGCCAGCTCTCCTCTTCAGCACCCCACCTTGCCTAATAATGCCATGCGGGCAATTCAGGGTTATTACCATGACGTTGATTCTCCGGCTATTGATCCTCGTGACTTTGACATCATGTCGTCTCATAAGCTTTCCGAAGTGGCCCCTTCTGACAGTGTGAGCAATGTCGGTAACGCGAGGGTCAAGCCGGCGGTTACCATTTCGACGCGTAATCGCCTTGTCGGGGCCCCGAAGCCAAAGACGACGGTGAGCGTATCGGCCCGGCCCGCGGAGAACAAAAAATCTAGCATCGTGGTGTCGTCAAAAACCGAAGTCAATGGGTCTGGAAATAACAACAGTCGCCGTACTAGCGCTAAGTCTGTCGCCGGTGCCGCCTCACTTGTTATTGCGCCCAAAAAGCCCGCTCCCGCTCCGCCCCCACCCCCACCTGCCCCCGCCGTCAACCCGGAGGTTCCCGTCGACCTCGCTGAAGTTATCACACTCCCCACGACTAGTGAGTGCGATGTGGGTAAGCGGGCGATGCTGAAGAAGACGCACACTCAAGATGCTGAAAGCGAGCTTCTGTCCATCATCGGGAACACTATAGACCCACGGGAATTTGCAGATTTGCCCACAGTTCGCAACAAAGTTCTATACACCGCTCGGATGATGGCTGCCGACCGTTCAAAGACCAACTTTGGTTTCCAGGAGACGGAAGAGTCTAAGCTATCCTATGTTGAACATCCCCCGCTGCAGAATTACCACCCTGCTGCCTCGGTTGTTGGGTCTAGGGTAAAGGTGACAAAGAAGACTCCTGAACCGGAGCTTACTTGGGGCAACTATGTTATGCCTACTGAATATGAAGCAGAGCAATCTTGGGCTGATGACCCTATGCCTGTGAAGCCACCTGTTGCCCAAGATTCTGGCTGGACTGAAATACCAACGAAGGGTAAGGGCTCTGCTCCAGCTCGCAAAGGGAACAAGGCTCCCTCAGTTAGCAACATTTCGATTGGTGGCAAGTTCAAGGCTTTAGGGACCGACAAATTTGCTGCCTCGAGAACGAAGAAGAGTGTCCCCGTTACACCTGCTAAAATTCAACAGAAACAGGCGTCGAACAAAGTGTCTGTTACTACAAAGAAGCAGCCTGCACCTGAATCTGCAAAACAAAATACCATTGATGCCTGGGCATCAGTACCTGCGTTTGTTCCATCGTTTGCCCCTGCCACTGCCCCAGAGCCTACGCAAGTCTTGATTCCCGCGCCCGCGCCCATGCCCGCCTCTGTTGCTGCTCCGGTTGTTGCTCCGGTTGCTACGCCTGTTGCAACTCCTGTTTCTAAGCCTGAGCCGAAGTCAACTGCCCCCACCAACAAAAAGGTTTATTTGCACGATGCCCAACTAGACACCATTTCCAGTGCTGGAATATCGTCGGGATCTAGTCGCAGCAAGTTTGTGGACGTGTCGTTGTCGGCTCCGTTCGATGAGATGGATTGGGAAATCCAGTGGAACATCACGGCTTCGTTCAAGGCCATCCGGCCTTTCATTGCGTCACACGATCCAAGCTTCATTTCTACTCTGGATCATATCCGGGATATCATTGAAGGAAATGCTGCCTTCCTCCCAGCTCAGAAGCGTCACGAGCTTGAAGCACTGGAGAACTTCCAATTCCAGAGTGATTCGGCTTATTCCTCTGAGGTTGAGGCTCTGGGAACTGCGGGCTCACAAGCCGGCGAGTCTGGTGTTTCTCGTCTGAGCACGATTGTGACTTGGTCCAACGAATCGCAATGCGACAAGGCGTCACACAATGAAGTGCACTCCAATGCCCTTCGCCATGTATTTGGGTCTGATAGCGGCATCGTCATCCAGGACTTGTCTCATGCCGCTATCTGTTCACAGTACCTGGCCGAAGTTGACACTCCCATTCTTACATCTGACCTCACAGGCGGCGGTGCCACCACCCAGGGCGACCGTGATATTGCTCGCGGTTCTGCTATGGGTTTAGCTCTTGTTCTTGACCCTGAGCTGAAGGCGAAGGTCAGAAACTTCCTGCGCAAGGCTGATGTTGGCACTATTTCGCCTACCATGTTCCGGTCGCTCCGGTACTCACCTATTGGAATGTTGGTGGCCAGCTCCGGTCTACATGACGTCGTTTCCAACTCTCGGTCAAGAATTGCTGTGTGGGCTGCGAGTTGGTTCAAGAGAATGGATCACTTCCGTACTGGCAAGAACGCAACTATTATGCCCAAGTTTCCTGTCTTGCCGGTGGTATCGATTGAGAGTGATACCTGGAGACTGTTCTTTGTGTGCCGTGAAGCGCCTCATGGTGTTATTATCATGGGACCCGTTATTATCGGATCTACTACAATGGTTCAGGAAATCTACCGGTTGGTTGCCGTACTGAATGTCCTAAAGGGATGGATGACGGGTATCTTCACTGAATGGGTGGATACTCTAGTTTCCGATTCTGAATTGGTTGTTTAAATCGTGGGTTCAAGTTTTGGGTTACCAATGTTTGTATGTTTCATTCTAGCGGTTATTGAGTTCAATTGATTTACATTCATTCAAAACTGGTCGTGTTTTACAGGAATCTTATTTATGTCGGTGACGTTATAAAGGGTGATTTAGTGGAGTTACGTTATGTACACCACTCAATTGTCTAAGTTTCGGCATAAAGTGAAAGATCTGCATGAAGAGTATTAATTATGGGGATTTCCAACTTCAAATGAATTAGGTTCCGCTTCTGCTGAGCCGCAACTTGTGTGGCTTACAGGTTTTCATGGTTACCCCGATGTTAGTCTTACTTCATCAATCGTCAATTCTATTCACCAACGAAATCCGCACATTGTCAGATTCAAACCTAGTCAATTCTGTGCCAACGGACAAGGCTGAAATCGCACATTCTAAGCCTCTCCTAAGCTTCTCCTAAACTACTATACTCGCGCGGTCCAGACCAATGTCAGCTGACTATAATTTCTTCCCGACTATGTGAAAGCTCAGTTCGGAGCTATACCGCAGCAGGCATATAGCTTAGGTCGCCATAGGGCTGAATTGGGTTGGCAGATTTCCTAATTAGGTAATTATGTCTAAGAACGTTGCCGTGTTGTAGCCGGGAGAGCGAAGAGGGGACTAAGGATTAAGAGACAATGACTGTATCATGAATTGGAGATTACTAGTAGTGTTATATGGAGAAGATGTCTTGGTTTACATGCTGCTTAGCTATGGTCTAATTGTTGGATGAGAGGTGGATTCTTATATGGAGGGGCTTGGTGCGGGGAAGGTGTCTCTGATTCTTGATTCTCTGATGGCCACATTTTTTTTCGAATTTTGTTGTTAGTATCGATTACTGAGTAGCTTTCATCGATTTCGTCATTTAGAATCAATTCTCTCGACTATGAAGGCCTTTCTCTACACATCTGTGACCTTTGATATCTTGACTGCTTCTATTGCATCTTAAGCAACTCCTCCTATAAAAGAGGGTGAGTACTCCAACATATTCAGCAAAAAAAGAAATAAACCTCTTCGTCGTCGACACTATACTAATATACACCATATTGAAATAGTCTTATCTCGCCATGTCCGCCAATAACACTACCGAGGCCCAGGCATATGTAACCGACCCCATCCGCAACCTATCTCTCTCAAAACACACCCACGGCAACACTGACCCCGCCCGAGACTTCATCGAGCCCGATTCGCACGTAATCTGGCCGAAAATCCGCAAAACATACTCCCCCTATTTCTCCGAGTTCCTAGGCACTCTGGTAATCGTTCTATTTGGCGATGCCGTCGTTGCACAAAAGACTCTTTCTGCCGGTGATGCCGGCTCCGAGCTGGGGATTAATGCCGGTTGGGGACTAGCTGTTGCTTTTGGAATCTTGGTTGCTGGGAAGAGTGGTGCCCATTTGAACCCCGCAGTTACCTTCTCGTTGGCGGTTTTCAGAGGCTTTGATTGGAAGAAGGTTTCGGGGTATGTTGCTTCTCAGCTACTGGGAGGTCTTGTTGGCGCGTTGATCATGTATGCCAACTATGTTGCTGCTATTGACGCCTTTGAGGGGAAGGGCATCCGTACTGTCTCGGGTGCTACGGCTACGGCGGGTTTATTCTGCACTTATCCCCAACCGTTCTTGAACAAGTCAGCTCAGTTCTTCAGCGAGTTTATCGCGGCCGCTATTCTCATGGCTGGTATTTTTGCTGTTACTGATCGTGGTAACCTCGGAACTCAGGTTACACTACCTGCCGGTGTTGGTCTGTTAATCTTTGCCATTGGAATGTGCTTTGGCTGGGAAACTGGATATGCGTTGAACATTGCACGTGATCTTATGCCTCGTATTGCCTCCTGGATGCTCGGTTATGGACTTGAAGTTTGGCGGGCAGGTGATTACTACTTCTGGGTGCCCGTTGTGGCATCTATCCTTGGGACTCTATTTGGTGGGTTCATCTACGACCTATTCATCTACGATGGAGAATCGCCCATCAACGAACCCTACATGAACTTCCTCGTAATATGGGCCGGCATCAAATCCCTTTTCTCCTTCCACAAGAAGAAACTCCACGACGAAGAAAGCTCATCCAGCGACATGAGCTCCAACAAGCCAACATCCCACCACGTCAACTTCGCAGACGCTCCTACCGCAGGTCCTCCTGCCGTAGCCATGCCTGCACATGGCCATGCCGCGCATGCAGAGGAATTCGCCAACTTTCGGTTCCCCCTTCGGAGAACAAGCAGTGTCCCTGTGCCTACACATGTGGCCGACGGACTTGGCGGTGGCCGAGTTACAGGAAGTGGTCGGGTGTCTACCAATGCCGGTCATGGATATTCTTTGTCAGGAGCCACGGCTGTTAACCCCGATGACTAAATGGGAGGAATGCTATTTATGTAGGTTTTTGAGTATGGGGTTTAATAGACTTTTTTTAAGTGTACAATGTTGGTAAATTGGTGCTGGTTAATTTGTGCATGAATTTCCCGATAGATACGTGGGCTTCTCCGTTGATATCAACCAATCTCATCGTTTTATGCCCGGTAAATACGGAACCCGATGCATTTGCTAGCCTACGCGGCAAGAAAAGGATCTCTATCCGAGACAACATGAGCTCCCGTGATATGCACACCAGGTGATGAATCAGCAGGAGGCAAAAAAGCAGCGGGATTTCTTCAACGGCGGGCGAACAGCCACGCAATCCCCATCCTAACAACCCGAATTGGCGAAACAAAAGGAATGTCTACCTATGTCCATACATATCCACAAAAAAGGCTAAAAAGATAAACCGAAGGATGTTATAAGATGCTCACTACCAGGGTCGAACTGGCGACCTTCGCATTACTTGATATTCGTGGTTGAATATTAGTACGACGCTCTAACCAACTGAGCTAAGCGAGCCGGTTATTGTTGAAAGAGTGAGTCTTATCGGCATACATATCGGAATATTTTGACCGGCCGGTAGCCCCACTTTTCCCGTTCCGGGTCTGCTGATCCTTGTGGAATGATGAGGCTTGAAAATCGGCAGTTTCTACATCAGACAGTCTTTCTCAAAAGAGCATGTGTAAATGGACCTTTATGAATACGTCCGATGTTTCTTTCGACAGCCATCTACGTCAGCTTTCGTCACCGTGTGATACTGTGTGGCGCCAACCAATTATAGACTATTCTCTCTACTCATCCAACCAATGATCCCGCAGATCTTAAGCCCAGTTTGAGGCTCTGGAGCCCTGTATCAGAGTCCCGCCCTAAGCTGATATACAAATTAGGAATCCCATGACAATTGGCTTATGAATCTAAACACGTGAGGAATTGTCAAGAACAGCTGCCGAAACAGTTCTTGTTGGAAACACAAGTGCCGTTTACATTTTCTCATAGCGTGGGATGTGGGAAATCAAAATGGTAGTTTTGGCTGGTTGCATGAACGAGACATGACGGTACCACAGCATCACGCGCGAGACTCTTAGCTTCGCGGATAGCGAGAAGGGCGAAACATATGGATCTCATATGAGTTGAGATGATTAGTGGCGTCGACAGTTTTGTCGAGTGTGATATTGTGTCTCACAACGGCTGTGGTGTGTACAGCGGCTACGCGGTCAGGAATCGCAGATCGCCGGGGGTCCACATGAGCAGCCGCCGGTTCGGTTATTCTGGCAACGACACGGCTTGGTATATATTACACGATGCATGAGACAAGTTACGGTGGACACGAGAATTCAAGAGGACAATGTATGTACATTGAGATTGAACTATAAACTGAAAAGAAAAACTATTGAAAACATCTCTGACGTAGACTATGACGTTCCAGAGGGATGCGCAGGTGACGATCCGTCACAACAGGAAATTCGACAAAAAGGAAATGGGGAAGTTGGCTATAGCCATAAAAGATGGACAAAAAGGTTGAGGGGTACTAAAATCATAATAGGAAAATAAGAAACAAAGGAATGTAAGAAGCGAAAGACAGAGAGTAGCATCCAAATGGATGATGGTATATGTAACAGTGAACGGGTAAAGAAACGTTCTTCATGGAAATCCGGTCGTCATAGCATTGACTTGAAGTCAACGAGCTGGTGTGAAGAGCAACAACAATGCTCTTCTTTTGCAAAGAATAGGGTATACTTTTGAACAAAAAAGAAACAATACAAAGCTGTTTACCAACGAGACTCCTGTGACTTGACCTCAGGACGCTCGAATTCGAGACCGTTACCAAAGGCAGGCATACTCATACGGTTCGCGCGCTTGTTCTTGCGAGCCTCAGACCAGGTGGTAGAGTGCGAAGTCTGGGAAGTAGGTGACATGGGCTCAAAGTGCATGGCGGAAGCGCGGCCGACTGTAGGAGAAGCAACAGTAGATGCCGAAGTGGTAGAGGTAGGCGAGGATACGGTGCTGGAACCCGTCATGTTGGGAGTCTGGTAGACATATTCACCATCGACGTAGATGGCGTTGGACTGGAAGGTAGAGCGACGATGACGGTGGCGGGTGTAGC
Source organism: Huntiella decipiens (assembly GCA_003032515.1). Classification (NCBI taxonomy): domain Eukaryota; kingdom Fungi; phylum Ascomycota; class Sordariomycetes; order Microascales; family Ceratocystidaceae; genus Huntiella; species Huntiella decipiens. Next base: position 265,644 of record NETU01000546.1, read on the forward strand.
GCTTCTCAAGGCGGAAAAGCTCGAGCTTGGCCTGGATCTTCTCGACGATGCCCATGGTGATGAATTTGAAAGTTTGTGGGGTGGGTAGAAGGAAAGTAAGACGGATGAAAAGGTGGTAGAGTATGCAGGGAAGGACGAAGCCTGGTGATAGAAACAATTAAAAAGTTAAGGTTGATGCTTAGTATAGAATGAGTTTTGATCTCGTTCACTCAGTGGCGAGGTGTTGTTTGTAAAGGAAGGTATGGAAAGAAAATAAAGAACAACAGGAAAGAGTTATATCAGACTAGACCAGCCGACGCAAGAATCGGGGAATCAGGACGATGATATACAAGACGACTTAGTAGTCGCCACGGCTTTAGAGGGGAAAGTCTAGTTAAAGCAAATGTTGACAACGGCGCAATGGCCATGCAGGGATCATGATAAATGATTGGATATTCGGGCCATTTATTCCTTTGTTTATTCCATGTTTTGCTAAATAGCAAATAAAAGAGAAGCTCGTTTTGCTGCACTAGGCCTAGTCATGGTTCCCGTTTGGGTGGATTTGTTCTAGATCACCGGGGGAATTAACAGTATCGGCTAGATAGGCCTGAACCACGTCGACTATAGGCGGGTTGACAGGACACGCGAGAGCATTTCACCATCCATATCCATGGATTACACAGGTTTTCCATGGTTCCGGCCTCAAAAACGGCTTGTTGAAGGGAGAAAGTAAAAAACTGTGTATTGGTCGGCGAGATATTTGCAGTGCACATCAGCCTACAAGTGCAGTTTGCATACTGGCGAAAGGAAGATCTCCTTTGCCTTTTTTTTTTCTCGCGTGCCTCTAAGCTGCATATGATATCAACGTATCAGCATGTTCGCATCCTCCCCACACTTCCGTAGTTCTCGGCCCCTAGCGTGTTGATTAATGAATGACTTCGGTATGCTTCTTTTATGTGTGTGTGTCTGTTTTTTTTTTTTCGCGCATAAACCATTCTCAGCCGTGAGTCCATTCAACTACGGTATCCTAGTCCAATCTATAAACCAAGTTTCAGCCCCCTGGATGCAAGTCAATGGGCCTCTCTTTCAACTTCTGTCTGTAGATCTTGTAAATTATACTGCCTGTCTATTATCAAACCCTACCCGGACTGTTCCACCTGTCGAGACAGGACTCACAGATGTTCCCGGTCCTGTAATTATCACAAGATTGTGTTTTATCCGGGCCGTACATGGCGTTCTCCTCCCGGGAAACATATTACTGAGACCAAGTCGTTCACGTTTCTCCCATATCTCTCCACACTCACGCAAAGAAATGGAAAGGAAAAAAAAAAGTTCATAAACCCAGCCTCCCAGCTTTTTCCTAGACATCTCTGTCCGAGCACCAATGCCTCTTCGCTTCCTTCAATCCCGCCAGACGGCCTCTGGTCCTGCAAGTCCACTAAGAACTGGCTTCCCCCGCTAACTAGGCCTTCCCGCTAACTTTCAATAGAGCTGCCACGCCAGTAACAGTAGGACCAACCCATTTCAGGTACAACCTTCAACCTCCCCACTCTCCCACCATACTTGGCAACCAAATGGGACAAGCGCACAGTCACAAGACACGAGTATTTGTCCGGTAACGTGGCCGTGCTTGCATGTGCTTTTGTAACCCATGGACCGGAGGTTATCTCGTAGTGCATCTAGTGTGGAGTACCCCTCAGTTGTTTGGTTGGTGGTGTTTCAATATCTCCAGTGACACAGTTCGCACGTAGTAGATTACATCACTGCCATTATCTTTGATAACCGGATTCCACCAAAGATTTGCCGCTGTATGGGTGCAACATTGAAACCCAATAAATAAATAAATCAGCTTCTTCTGCAACACCGATCAGTCGGAGCGTGGTTTGCTGCGTTTGCTTGATCCAGCGATGTTTGACGCTACATCCAACAGTCAAACAATTTCTAACACTGACTACCGTTTTGCCACAAAACTACCGCATTCCAATATCTCTCATGACACTCTGTTCGCGGCTGAAGCTGTATCTGATTCTTGTTGCACCTTCTGTTTCCATTCTCCCCTTTCTGGAAATCCGTTTCATTCCCCTTTTTTCGTAGCATAAAGAAGGTGGAACACAATTGAAGCAGAAATCTATGTGCCGATCTCAACATTACTTGCGACCTGGAACACTGAGGCACTTCCTTTGAGTGTAACTATGTAGAAGGATTTGCGGTCTTTTCCCCTGTGTTTGGTCTAATAGCATCTCTTGTCATGAAGGTTACTGCATCGGGTAGTGAGTGCATTACATTGATGTCTAGACCACCAAGTTATTGTGTTGTATGGGGACCAAGCCTGATGTGTGACGACTACCTATCCCTACCGTCACAAAATCTGCACCCGTCGAAAATGCAAATGTGCCACATCTCGGCAGGACGCCATTTGTCACATCCCTTGGAATACAAAACCTCAGTAGCCGCAAGGGTAACAATAGGATTTAGTATTCTCCTTGTCGCGAGTGGGAGTGGCGGGGAACGTAGGATTATAAAAGACACCACTTTCGTTGAGTGACATTCTCTGTAACCATGAGCCTAGTTGACAGCATCATGGAGGGGCAAAAGGAGGCAGCTACAACATGGCTGTGTGGAGCTGTCGTTGTACTTTTTTTACGATACGATATGTTTAGACATATAAAGACCGCCACCATGTGCAGTACGCTTGGACGAACGAGGTAGCACTGGATGTCGAGTTTGTTGAGCAACTATTTGGACTCGACTGGGGCACCACGCGGTGGCTACAACACTTGGCATATTGGTTCCTGCATCAACATTTGCAAGTGTTTCTAGGCTCTGTCAACACCATCACTTGATGCACTATATTAATAGTCTTTCAGGCTGGTTAGATACGAATGACACACATGTATACATGTGTACCATGGGTCATGAACCGTAATGATATCCAGGCTCAGGTCTTTCCCTCTGTACATCATGTATGTATGTACAATGACGAAACCCAGCAGTCCAGGTAATCGTGTAACCACTATCGGCCACTCCACGAAACCGTGGATACAGCCGCCAGCTAGTGGAAGTTTCTGGCTGGTGCACACCCAAGATCAACATCCCGTCCGGACGCCACTGGTGCTTGCCGAAGCACATGCCACAGTGGGGGGCACAAGCGACCTCTTGCACCGGTAAATGGTGGACTAAGCTTCCGCTGTTGCTATGCCGATAACACTTTACGCGCATAGTTGCTGGCGTTAAGCCTCTGAGGTATTCCATAGAAGCTGGTCTGTTGACACAATTGTTCATGTTGCTGTTGTGGGACCCTCTTGTGCTCTTTGATCTTTGATTAGTCGTGGCTTATGCGCACATTTCTTGGTCGGGCGATATCTTGTGCTTTGACTTTAATTTTATGCAAATCTGGTTTTCATGGTTCAGACATGCATGCATACTTGTAAGCGCAAGCGATATTAGACGTGCGAGCTTGTCAGTTTAGTTGTATCCACAATGACGACGTTTTCTAATTTTCAGTGGGTGAGCAAGTCGAAAACATGTGTTCATGTATGGACTATGCATACATGTGTATCTATGTGCATACCCATGGACCCATTCACAGTGGGCACTCTCACGCATGTGAATACCCGCATGACAATGTATGTGTACATATGTACATACATATGTACATATGTACATGTGTACGTCAAATATATTCATGTGCGTTGTCAATCTAACCTTCAAAGGCATATGTCCGTGAATACGCGACAGGAGACTTTATTTTTGTACATACAGGGGAAACCTAGACTGGGCTGACATTCATGAAAGATCTTCAAAAACCATGATGCACCAAGGAATACTGATGTCGATCACTTTGGACATTCTATGACAGAATGTTGAATATCCGCCGATCGGTCACTGATAGGGTTATGGACCACCCTCGAATGGTGTAACCTCCCATTAGTCTTTGAGAAACAGAGGGTGCTTAGAGAGTATACCGTGATAGGGTGATGCATATCAGCTCACCAGAGTTCTATGTTTTAAGAGAAAACTGGTACAGGCAGGGTCAATGTAAAAGATCGATAGTGCGGCCCTGGATTTGTATCCACTTCTTCACTTGGATTTTTGGAACCGAGAAGTGTTGTACCTCGGTTAAAACTTGTGTGTACATACGTAGTATAATGGAGAGTAACACGACCGGAGAGTATTCCTACCGGGAACGAGTTGTTTGGTAAGTTAAACGCAAGGTATACCACAATAGGTCTTCGCCGGAACGCACAAGTTAAAACTCCTGATGGGG
>NETU01000546.1:269974-356523 GCA_003032515.1 Huntiella decipiens
GTGACGCGGGTCTTTGGAGCAGGTGTAAGCTGATTTTAATATATGTAAACCAATTCACATTGATATGGAAACTCAAATATCTAGAATGAGAGCTCTATTCCAATGTAGCGAGTACAGGATCTCATTGTTAATACCATCACTGGGACCAGAGGTAGCCCAACTGGCAGCCAAATTAAAAGATTGAAGACCGTACCATTTTTACCGTTATCATGCAATTAACTGATTGCCATGTAACAAAATATGTCCGTATGAGTATGTACTTGTTGAAATATAAAGATTGTCCCGTCCGTTTTTCTGTTGTTTGTGAAATTTGAATAACAGTATGTGATGATTCAACACTGCGATAGCACAAACGCAATTATTGATCAGCAAAAATACCATCACATCGATATCACACTGTCATACTGACATGAGTATCTATGCACATGCATAAAATCACGTGTGTCAGTACTATCAATGGAAATATCATGTGATATCTTTGTGTAACACAACTGCGTCATTTCAATGCCAATTATCTTATCTATCCAGAATATCGTCATCAGATAACAGCCTGCAGAGTTGCCTAGTCTAAACTCCTCATCAACGAACGACGAGTTGACAAGATGGCGGCTTCCTAGTTGTATGGTGAGTGCCATCAATGAAGGTCATGCACCTACATACCTCATGTTGTTTACCTGCAGCAATAGACTGTTCTGTTGTTTTCTCCAGACCTTCATATCAACTCATCAAAGCCTTTAGCTTATTCTTAATAAAAAACAACAGATACTTCAGACATAAGTTATACATTCTCACATACATAATTTAAGATCCATTCTTTTTTTATATCTATGACTCGCCATACGGAATATGAGCCGCTTTTGCGGCCCGGCACTCCGTTGCCACCCATCGCCGATATGACAGCTGTAGATGCTTCACCAGTTGGACGCCATCTGACTTGGTCGTCAGTTTACATCCTAATCATATCCCGTGTGATTGGTAGTGGAATTTTCGCCACTCCCGGGACGATCGTTCGATCGGTTGGCAGCCCAGGGCTCTCTATAATACTATGGATCCTTGGAGCGGTGATAGCAGCCTTTGGACTATCCGTTTCACTTGAGTTTGGGACGATGCTCCCAAGAAGTGGCGGTGACAAGGTTTATTTGGAGTATACATACCGTTGGCCACGGTTCTTGACGTCGACACTCGTGGGGAGTTACGTCGTCTTTTTGGGATTTACTGCTGCCAACACCATGGTGTTCAGTCGGTATACCCTTTTTGCAATGGGAATGGATCAAGCTGGCGAATGGGCAAGAAAGGGCGTCGCAGTGGGTATTTTGACATTTATTGCTTTGCTTCATGCCATTGCACCCAGATGGGGAGTACACATTCAAGATGCATTGGGGTATTTGAAGATATCCGTCATTGTATTCATGATAATGTCAGGACTTTGGGTCGTGTTGTTTAGACGGGATCTTCCGATGTACCTTGGCAATCCAGTCAACTACAGTGAGGTCAACATCATAGAATCACTGTTTACTGATTCAGTATGGACTTGGAGTGCCATATCAACATCACTAATCAAGGTCTTCTTTTCATATGCGGGTCTTGAAACTGCCAACAATGTCGTCAACGAAATCCGTAACCCCATCGCCACTCTTCGATCAGCAACATTCGCCGCTCTCATGACATGTTGTTTCCTTTATCTTTTAACAAACCTGGCATACTTCACCGTGGTTCCCATCTCAGATATCAAGGCCAGTGGAGAGATGATTGCCGCCTTATTCTTCAGTCGTGTGTTTGGACCGGCACTTGGAGGTCAAATCTTACCAATGGCCATTGCTCTTTCTGCTGCTGGAAACATCATGGCCGCCGCATTTGCCATGGCCAGAGTTAAACAGGAGATTGCCAAAGAGGGCTTTCTGCCATACGCTGCACTATTCGCATCGACAAAGCCATTTGGTTCACCCGCTGGTGCTCTATTTGTTCACTGGCTTCCATCTGTCTTGGTCATTGTAGCCCCTCCTTCAGACAGAGTCTTTGATTTGGTTCTTGACGTGGAGGGCTATCCAGCACAATTTATATGTGTCTCGGTGGCTATCGGGCTATTGATTCTTCGGAAACGTAGTCCTGAGTTGAGGAGACCATTTCGTGCGTGGATTCCGGGTGTCTACGTTCGTATTGCCTTCAGCTTGGCCATATTGAGTGCTCCGTTTTTCCCACCCGAACAGAGATATACTGATGGTATTTGGTATGCCACTTATGCTGCCATTAGCGCAGGAGTGTAAGTACATATCAAGACTATACATTACAGAATCTTGACTAACATTATCTCAACAACATAGAATCTTCCTCACTGCGGTGTACTGGTTTTCATGGGCAGTCTTTCTCCCATGGTTATACGGTTACGAGTTGGGAGAAACTACCCGGATATTATCTGATGGCACAAGTATCCGGGAGATCATACACCTACCCAAGGAGTAAATTAAGACTTTGGTTTTAGGTCGAATCGAGCATCTCTAGGTTGCAGTTACTGCTAATTCATTCGAATTTTTCCAATTTTTCGGTCTTAACAAATTAATATCGTGATATGCGGAGAGTCTTCAACAACAACACTTAACCGCGTAATTGGTGTAGTGGTAACATTAATCGTTGCCATCTGGTAATGATTCGATTAGCCCTGGGTTCGATTCCCAGATTACGCAGTTACTTTTTGATGACAATCACAATTGTACGACGATGCCGGCCCGTGTTGATCTTTTTTTTTTTTGCCCGGCTCAGGTGTCGGTGTAACTCCGTTATGTCATAATCCGTCCACTTTTGGTGATATTATTAAATCTAATGACGTGAGTGCATACATTGACTGATCAAGTTCATGCATTGCGTCGAAGTAACCCACGTGATTCAAAAACTATTCACTCACGAGTGGGAAATATCGTGAAATTTACCCACGTGTACCCACCGAAAAATCCTACAAAGCCCAAAGCTAGAAAAAAAATAGGTATCCTCCGAGACTAACGTTCTACAAGACTCAACGATGCCTTGAATCATTTTTACACCTTATGGCGGGGGAGGAAATCTCCGGCGGACGGAAGGATGGGCTATTGAATATCTAGGTCGGTGGTGATGTCACTTGTGTTTGATTGTGTACAGATTTCGACTGGAGGAATGGAAGATTGTTGCCACCACTGTGAATGTTGGTTCCCCGGATTTTGGTCCGCCCGCTCCCCAGCCTCGTGAACTGAGCTAAGATGGTTGTGAACTAGGTATGGCTGGTCTCTAATGACTCTATGATTCAGACGATGACGATGTCTTTTGGTCACGATGGTCTTCTAGTTTTTTCCTTTTTTTGCGAAAAGTGGTTTGGAAGGACCTAGGTTGATGCTACTGTATACAAGCTGGGCGCTCGTGGTATGTTACTTTGCAGTTTCAGGGCTACAAGTTTGTGTCTGTGGTTCCTCGAGCGTGCATCCATACCAAAATACATGTTCTCAATGACTAAAAACAGCAAACGACGCCATTAGTGAAGTGATGTTTGCTTCACTTAGCTAATCTATGTACCTCTCGCTTCATCAAAACCCACGATGTACAGTAAAAGTCCTGCTCCGGCGAGACATAGTTAGTTTGAAACTCCACCTTCAAAGGATATCAACACAGGGAACCCCTCTTTGGCAAGTCGCCCCAGATTCTGCTAACAGCTTGAGTTTTTCTCGTCTATTTGTCCGCTTTTTGTCAAGTGGCTCCGATGTCTAGGTGGTGACCCTGTTGCACTTCGGGCTACCAGACTAGAGACCGAGGGATATTCGGTAGATGAAAACACAAGCGGCTGGGAAAATGCGGAGGGATATCGAGATGCTAGGGAAGAGAATATTTTGACAATGTATGGCTATGTATTCACAAACATATGGGCCGGTCTGTATTGTATGGGTGAAAATTCGGATACTGGTGTCGTGAGATATTCCGTGGATCGGCCTTAATGTAGATCATAGAGATCATCGTGGCTGTATACAATGGAAAGTGTCTCAAAACAAAACTAACTTGGTACCAAAGCAGATCTCAAGCTTCACCATGCAAATGTCAGAAAACTAATTCCTTCAGTATATCCCAAAGGATCTAACAAAACCCTTCCAGATGGAACAAACTCCAACTTGGCAGCCATCGGCGTTCCCATCTCAGAGGCGTGAGAATAAAATGTCTATGGATGGACTCTATCGGGTAGTAGTAGCGATCTGTGCACTGTATGCAGTAGTATCAGAGCCCGTGATGGGTCCGAGAGACAGCGAGAATTGTGGAAGGGAAATTGAAGCTTGGAGTTTGCCAGTTTCTCGAAGCTCTGGTAGAGGGCGTTGTTTTTTGGTAACGGCGCTCGATGCAAAAGTGCGCTTTTAAGCTTGGATTTGTTACAGGTGTGAGCGGATAGATAGGACGGTATGTAGTATTCTCGTCAGGTACGCATTTACAACTGGCGATCCTCTCTGTTATGACAAAACTACAATCGACGCTCTTAACCTGTTGATATCAATTTTTGATACTTGTTATCTTGCCGGTACTCTACTATTATACTCTTTTTTCCTGGCAACAAAAGATAACCCGACCGTCTTGGTTTCTTGGCTAGCGATATCCTCTAGCATCCTGTATTTTCTCTTTGCGCCAATAGTCACTGCACGTCCGTTGCCGAGGACTCCTCCCAGCAGGTCACAGGGGGCACGTGTTTTCGTTGTTAGTGGAAATGCTCAGAAATGCTCAGTAAGCTGAAGTGTAGCCTTGTGGGGTAGACCTCGGTAGAGTAGTATAGCATGAACTGTTATACATATTAGAGAGCCGAGATGGAAATGTTTGGTGAACGTTGGGAAGACCGAAGTGAGGTTTGTGCGTACCAGGAGACTTAAGGACGGAAAATAGACGCTGTGGCTTCCGTTGGTGGCTTCCGTTGGGATTTGGAGGCACGTCCTTGACAAATACTAACCTTCTATTGTGTTGGTACACAGATGCTGCGATGCGAATGTATGGAAGATATGTACATAGACGTGAATCTGTATATGTAAATAATATAGATCACCACCTACGTGCTTTTGCGAAACATGATACAATCACTTTTTGTCTCGTGATTTGTTCACGGTCATGGTTTGGTGCCCTACACTCAGATCTGATTACTTGCGCAATTGTAGAAATGGGCCGTGAACACAACTTGAACCCAGCGTGGCCAACATGTAACCCAACAAGATTAACTACCGCCGCATTGTTATGAGCTGGGACAGCAAGATACACACTCTACTCGATTGCCATGCATAGCTTCAACTACTCAATACTTTCGATGCTTCTGGACCAACACAAGATGATGACAAACCTAAAGCATACCGACCTCATGATTTCAAGCGGGCCGGGTTTCCCAGAGTGGAGAAAAGAATGATCTCGGCTGTACTACCCAATTCTACCAAACCGTTCTATTTGTACAAAAGAAGAAGTAATAATGCTATTCCTTCAGGCAAACAAAGGGGGTGCAGAAGAACATTCGGTCATCATAACCACCCATAGGGGCTTTTGTGTCCAAAATAGCATACATACATACACATGGCATTGTCTTCTATAGACTGATAAAGTATGAGAATGTTTCGACGTATGCCTCGTTTCCCCGTCGGTACTTGTGTCAGCGTGGTCTGTCGGAAGCCGCACCATACACCTTCTTTACCGCCCAACAATTGAATTCGTCTACAAGCCACCACATATTGGCAACCACTTCACACATCCAAAAACTAAAAGTAGAGGTCACGATACAGCCAATACGCCCGACCACCCGTCTCGCCAAAATTGCTCAAGATTTGCACCAGCCACTAGTCAATGTTGACACAGTGCTTTTTGAACGGGACGTTCAGGTCGTCACATTGGCTGGTCACAACCCAATTTGACAGGGCAACCAACGGGTTATGGTGGCGGCGAATTCAGGGGAACGCGCCAATCATATTACAATGGAGGTTCTGAAGGATGCATCGGGTGCCTGATTTGCTGGTTGGCTGGTTTGTCAATAATGATTTAGGGCGCACAACAGAAGGTTAATGGATTCAGGCGGAACGTCTACCGGTGGATTGTAAGCAATGTATTGATGATGAACTATAACGAATATACGAGGGACAGTGAGGCTTACTTGAGGAGATTAATTCGCGGTATCTGTACGGGTAAGTTTCTACTCTAGAAAATATACGTTGATACCTCAGCTGTCTTGATGCAAAGATGTACAGAAACCTTGAAAGTCGGTATGTGCATACATACATACATACATACATATATTGTACATATATCTGTGGTGATCACCTCGTATTCATCATTGACAGCTGCCAGTCCCGAACCTCCGTCAACTAACGACGACAATCATACCGTCTCTTTCTAGATGATGTCTACCAAAAATACCCGTTAACCGGAGCCGACAATGAAAAACACCGGATGGTCAAAATGACAACAATCAGGGTTGTATGATGCAATTATAACCCTTACGTTTATATCATACTATTTTCGGGCGTTATTGTGTTGCCGTAGAACATTTCCACACAAGTGATGAAAGCTGTAATAGGATCAATATCCCTTTTGAGCTACAAGTTGCTCGATTGGAGATTGTTCGCATGTTTGTCCGAGAAGAGATCTGTCAGGAGGATCGGGGGCCTCTCCTCCAAAACCAAGCCACACCGATGTCCCATGGGGAAAGACGAAGGGCCCAAGAGCTGTTGAATCATAGAATACCAGACATGATGATTTGGAAGATTCCAAAAGTTGTAATGTTTCTGTCATTCTAGGTTATCGATCAACAGACCGCTCTATTGGCTCCAATAAACTGCCGGACAAAGGGGCGGAGACATGATCACGTCACGACGAACACACTTGAGATGATTTTTCATAGCTTCCAATGTCGCCCTGTTTCTTCAGAAACTACTTGGCAATTCTTCGCCCTTGAGAGTCTAGAGCTTGTTCGCGTACCTGGTCCAAGGGCGAATTGTATAACCATAATCAGCCGCGTTCCCCTTTTCTCATCACAAGCCAGGGAGGTTGAAGTCGATAAAGGTAAATTTGATCAAGAAAATCCGGACAAGGGATGCATTTATTCCCGCCGCTTGAACAGTCTATACAAAAGTCCACACAGATTATCTATGCCCGGTTGTCGTCGGTTGTTGATAGATCCGAAACCTTGATTCAATATCTGATAGGCAAGCTTGTAGACTTGGGAACTGGTATGACAGCTACGGCTAACTGTAAGACCCTGTGTGCATATAAACCCGTAGGCGGACACGAGGTTTCCGAACTTTACATACCGTATCAAGTGTTCCAAGAGTTCTCTAGAAGGAATCGTGACGATGTTTACCATCATCAAAATGGTTATCACACAAAGCCCAAAGGAAGGTCCGAAGAAACAAACAACGGGAAGCCAGGTCCCAATTTCACCGCTTCTGCAGGGTGCCCAAAATCCCATTCAACCCACACAAGTCCCCTAAGCACAGAGGTGTGTCTCTAACAAAAGAAACAAGTTAACCCGGGGTCAATTATAGTACATTGTACACCCCACCCCACATCACCAGGATGGCGCTCCCCCCAAAGGCATATTCGCGCTACAAGCGACCTGGTCCTCGACAGCACAAGCTTCCCTCTCCCCCTTTGCGCTCAAGCAAGAAGTTGTAATCTCCCAATAGTAGCTGGACTGGTTGTAGTCTCCAGTTGACCACCCCACTCACTGGTTCGCAGTGTGTGTCGCACCGACCCCAAAGTGGTGGGCCATTTCACTTATAAGTCGGTCGTCGCTTCTGCCCCTCTCCTAGATAGCTTCTTTTCTTTCCTTTTCCCTCTCAGTCTCGTTGACTTCCATTACACTCGTACATTCCTTACCGAGTCCCTCAGCATCAACTCGAGCTCTTGTTTCCTCCGGAGACTTACATTCGTTTTTTACTATCAACATATATCGCTTCTAGCTTCATTGCTTCGCATAAACCTCTTCCCACTCTCTATACACTTTTATACCTTTTTTAATTCTTTAATATCGCAACAATGAAGGGCTCTTTTGTTACTCTTTCCCTGGCCTCCATGGCCGTCGCTGCCGTCATCGACACCCCCGCCAACGGTGTTGCTCGCCGCGGTCTCAGAAACGGTGGTTCCAACTACGGCGCCGTCACCACCACCGCCACCGAGGACTGTGATGAGGAGGAGGCTACTACCTCCGCCCAGGCCACCTCTACTCTGGTCACCATCTCCACCTCCAGCGCTCCCGCTGCTGCTACCACCACTGCCGTTTCCGCCGAGGAGGAGGACTGCGAGGACGAGGAGACCACCACCTCTTCCGCCGTCAAGACGACCGCCGTCTCTACCAAGGTTACCGGTACCGGCTACACTGCCACCGCTGCCTCCACCAAGGTCACTGGCACTGGTGTTTCCTCCAAGGCTACTTCCACTGCCGCCAAGACCACCACCTCTGCCCCCGCTGCCCAGACTTCCTCTGTCGATGAGGAGGACTGCTCTGACGAGGAGGAGGACGAGACCACCACCTCTTCCGCCATCAAGACCACCGCCGCCTCTACCAAGGTTACCGGTACCGGCTACACTGCCACCGCTGCCTCCACCAAGGTCACTGGCACCGGTGTTTCCACCAAGGTTACTGCTACTGGTGTCTCCAAGACCACCTCCGCCGCTTCCACCACCACCGCCACTGCTGATGACGAGGAGGACTGCTCTGATGAGGAGGACGACGAGACCACCACCTCGGCCGTCAAGACCACTGGCGTTGCCGTCACTACCTCTGCCCCCTTCGGCAACGGTACCACCACTGCTGTTGTCGCCAAGACCACCGCTGTTTCTCTCACCACCGCCGTCTCCAAGACTGCCACTGGTGTCGTCCCCACTGGCACCTCCACCTCTTCCACCGATGAGGAGGAGGACTGCTCTGACGAGGAGACCGACAACGACGACTCTGATGACGAGTCTGACGATGAGGAGGAGGACTGCGAGGATGAGGAGAGCACCACCGTTGTTGTTCCCACTACCACCGGCAAGCTCACCACTGGCATCAACACCGCTGTTACCGCCTCGGTTCCCGCCGCCACCACCTCGGCCATCTTCAACAACGGCACCACCACCGCCTCGCACCCCGAGTCTACCACCATCGTCTACGTTACTGACGGTGTCACTCTGACCACCACTGTGCCCTGCACCTACACCAACGAGGCCGTCTCTTCCACTGTCCCCGTTGGCACTGCCGTCACCACCCCCGCTGCTGGTGTCTCCACCTCGGTCCCCGTTGCCGCTGCCTCCACCTCGGTCGCTACCTCGGTCGCCACTGGCTCCACCAAGGTTCCCACCACTGGCTACAACACTGTTCCCGCCGCTGGTGTCTCTACCTCGGTCCCCGTTGCTGCTGGTTCCTCCTCGGTCCCCGCTGCCAGTGCTTCTACTCCCGTCGCTGGTGCCACCACCGCTACTGGCTACGCCACCGTCCCCGCCGTTGGTGCCTCCTCCTCGGTTCCCGTCGCTGCTGAGTCCGTCGCCACCGGTTACGCCACCGTTCCCGCCGCCGGTGCCTCTACCGTTCCCGCCTACTACCCCACTGGTGTCAACGGTACCTCCGTCGGTGTCGCTGCCTCCACTGGCTTCACCACCAAGTCTACCGCTGCCTCCTCCAAGCCCGTCAGCACCAAGGCTTCCACCACCGCCACTGGTGCCGTCACCGCTGCTGCTACCACCGGTACCTCGGTCGTCACTGCTGGTGCCAGCCGCATCGTCGGTACCGGCGCTGCTGTTGTCGCCGTCGCTGCTGCTTTCCTTTGCCTGTAAATTCTCTAGTTTATAGTTAATGGAAAATGGTGGAGTGTCGTCGGATTGCTCATAATGGACGACTGTGTTTAAATGTTCCGGCTTTATGGTTTATATATGGAGTGCATCACTGGGTACAGTGGTGATTGTTTTACATACCCCCTTTTGCCCTCATAGGCTTTCTTTTTCTTGTACACATGTACTTTCTTTTCCTAGCGTGTTCTTTTGTAGGTTGCAAATCGATCAATATATTTGCTTTGTTGATAATGAAATCAAACGTTCTCTTTCTTTTGTCAAAGTTGTGTTCTGTGTTATGTTTTGTGATCTGTCATTCATTGTTGAAGTTGCTTGGAAGTCAACAACATCTCTTTAATCTTGTGTGACACTATAACGTCACACAAAGGGCAGGCTTGCTTTATCGTGATATTATGTAGTTGGTCATTCCTGTTGTAACAAAAGACACCAAGTAGCGCCAGTTTTTTTATTCACAATGTTGTTGTATTATTTAATGTCTACCTGAACAGCGCTAACAATCAATACGACGGCGTTACGGGCAGCAGGAACTGAGGATGATGTCAATCAAAAACCCCCTCTGAGCGGTCAACAGTTGCGAGATTGCAGAAAATAGAGTGACTCTTGTGACCAGACAAAGGGCCAGATGACGAACACCAATAGTGTCTAAAAAGACAAGGCTCGAGGGCATACTCGCAGGATCCGGGATCGGCCCGGTATTTTTGTTTTGTGGGAACGAAGACAAGAGATATAGAGTGTCGAATACGGAAGGCTAGCGGCTATCGGTTCAAGGAGCTTAATAGTAGTCCTGGCGGAGTAGACTGGTCTTGTCCTTCCAATCTCCTGAATGTTTTATGTGCAAATTTTGTTCCAATCTGATGAGGTGAACCCACTGGATCACTCTGAACCCAACCCGAAATCTCGAAATCCTCTTCAGTGGTGAAGAAGAAGATATATTATGGAATTTAAGTTAAGTGCTGCTCACAGTTGGAGCTACTCTTCAGTGGTTGCTTTATCGTAAAGCCTTAACCATCCAACTCCATAGCACCTACCACCTATCTTAGGCCGTAGTTCCTCAGGATTCCGACATAGTCCCGAAGCCACGAACTCCGTTCACTTTAGATTGCTCAATATCTTGTCTGCGAACCTTGCAGACCAAGGTCCTGGATGAATTGAGTGAAATTTTTGCTCTTTTTTGTAACTAAACAAAAACGAATCTATGTAGTGCCTACTGCTGCGATGCATGCTTAGCGTGTTGAGATAACCATAAGTGAAACGACCAGATGCTGATCATTCACTGACGGGTGCGCTGGGCCTGGACAAGGAGAAATATGGCTCGGCCAATACAAAAACTCCTCTGCCCAGCAGCTGCTCGCTCTAAAGCGTGTGTGCGCGTAGCGCCTATTCCGCTTGTTGTAATTCAAGAAGACAGAATTTCCGAGTCCGGACCTGGCTGCCAGAATATAGCCAAGTTCGATTCTGTTGAGGCCTTTGTAATAGTCGACTCGAAAGGGCAGCCCACAGGGCAAATTAACGTTCTCTTTGTACCCCTTCTGATTCTTCCACCACTCCTCATATTCCACCCAGATTCCACCGCAATCACTTCTCCGCCCGCGGTTTGGCATGGCACTCAGGTTGCCTCAATTGATCCCTCTTCCAAGAGATCTCTTGAAGGCACCGCATGGTAACTCGATGCTCCGGTATCAATAAGATACCTTATTGTGCTGGTTCTGGGGAGAGTGTTAATTGCTGCGAAAAACAATGGGTTGTTGGGTAAGGTGCATACCTATGCTGTCCTGGATGTCGGACGGAACGGCATCAATGATGTGCGTCGTATTGCGAGGAGGCGGACGACGGTTGTTGGTGGCAGCATGTGCACTGTTGGAGCTGTTGGAGGAGTTATTGGAGCGGTGGAAGTAGCAGTTCGCGGTCCTATGATCAGCCTTGTTGCAAGTGGTGCAAAAAGACGAGGATTCACGCTTGGCCTTGGACCCCCGAGACATGTCAGTGCTTTGGCAGAGCATCTCCATGTGGCGTTGGAACTCAAGATAGTCCATGGTGGTGATGCCCTGTCTCACGGACGGGAACGCTTTGGCAATGGGGCCAAGGAGGGAAGCAATCTTATGGGTCTCCGTCAACTCAATATCAAAAACCTGGGCTTCGCTCACAAGAGCTTGGTGGCGCTGTAAAAGCGACTTGGTGGATTCGTTGTTGTTGTATGCGAAATCCTTTAAACGAAACTCGTAGTTAAGCTGCGCGGAGGCAAGGTTGCCACGAACTTTGGTCTGAATGGCTGGGAGAATCTCCTCGAGAGCCATGTCGGCCGGAATCGCTGACCTGACAGCCTTGCTCAAACTGTCTCTGGTGCAAAGAAACAAGGCTCTCTGCGCCCTCGCTGGAAGGGAGGGAAATTGGTGCTCCTGAATGTCGAGCAAATTCAAAATGCGCTCAATGGTGCTCAGCCAATCGTCATAGTTAGCTGGGCCCGTGAGCAGATCTTCTCCGCTTGGCCACGGTGCTCGTAGGGCTTCACGGCGGAAGCTCTTCATGTCTGCGTCCCTATCGTTCGTCGCAACCCTGATCAGGAAGGAACTTGGCCAGCCAGAAGATAGTTTCATCGATTTGCTTGATGATGGCTTGTTTATCCTCGTCCATGATGTGTCGTAGGGCCTGGAACTCTCTGGTCGCATGTGTAATAGCGCCACAGAGGTGTTCTACTTGGTCGACATAGTCCACTGTAGGTCTTTGACCAGCAAAGCAGTAGCTCTGGTAGCGGTAGCAATAACATCGTACCCACCAAAAGTCTCTGACCACAGCCCTTCTATTTTTTGTAATCATTTGATTGCATTCGTCTTATCTAGGGATATGGCAATGGCACAGCCCTTCTATACACCCCACGGAGGGAGATTGGGCACAATGTATGCGCGACTCTGGAAAGGCCTTCGTGATCTGATGCAACAACCGTACGGCAGTCGGATTTGAAGCATGTCTGAGACAAATTCTTTCGACGCTTTCGGCGATAATAGGATATTCATCCGTGATGTAGCATCGGCATTTGACACAGACGGAGACGGAACTCTGTTTGAAATGATGGTGTGTTTGACAAAGCTGCTAGTTTGCGGGAGTGGCGGTACTACTTTGGTCTTGGTTGTCACTACCTCGACAGTTCTATGACGCGCAGTTACCAACTGAACTGTCTGGTTGGTAGATGGAAGGCGACGGTGATTAGATGATGAGGGCTGGCTTGGCTTGGCCGTCCAAGTAGTACCAATGGATTGTCGTGGATGGTGGGAAATAGCGGTGGGCACAGACGGGGAAGGCTCAACAGACAGGGAAGGCTCAACAGGCAAAGGATCGGGTGAAGACTCGCGAACAAACGGAGTCTCGTCAGGAATATCATCCACTGTAACTGTGTGCTCAACCTGGGGAACATAGCGATTAGGCGGGCACGGAGAAGAATCAAGACGCAAGGTGGGTTCATCACGATCTTGATCATCATTGACTGGAACTGGTGCCTCAGGGCAAAGTGAAGGCGGACCATTAGTTGACTGGGAGGTGACCGGCATGGCAGGCTGTGTTGTGATGGGCACTGGTGTCGCAGTGGATGAATTGGTGGGGTTTACAAGGCCTGGAGGGCCCCATTGTTGAGCGGGTAGTTGGATGAAGTATTGCGGAGGCAGTGACGCAGGGGGTTTTCCAAACTGGGTTGGCAATAGAAGATTTGGCATTGGCGAAGAAAGGACATTACCCGGAGACGACTGCGATTGACTGCCTTCCGCTTGGATGCGGGCATGGAGGGAACTGATCCGGTGTTGACGGATTGCCATTTGACCTTGCAACAGAACCATTTGACTTTGTAGGGAATAGTATGCCTCATACTCGATTGCCATTTGAGCGTGAGGATCATTCCCTAATGGTAGTGATGCGATGCTGGCGATGGCAGATTGGGTGCTGTCAACACGGGATGGGGTGGGGATTGTGAGGGCTGTACTCTGTGCCGTGGGGGTTTGATCATTGACACGCAAAAAGGACCACCAAGATTTGGAAGACTTCAAGAATGGTTCAAGTTCGAAAGCACTCTGGCCCAACACTTGAATTTCTCGAGTGGTAGCATAGGCCATGTCCGCCGAAGCACCATGTCCGGCCTTAGCTGCCAGAATGTAGCCAGGCTCAACTCGTTCGACTTTTCCGTAGTGTTTGAAAAGGAAGGGCTGTACGCTGGTCATGTCGATATCTCCTTTGTAGCTTTTCTCACTGGCCAACTCCTTGTCAAAGTCCACGCGGAGCTGGTTGTGACGTTGTAAAGACATGTTATTGAGCAAGTCCTCAGATCGTTACAGAAGCGCAAGGCTAGACGTTGGTGATCTACTCTGTCGAACGCTCCTGCTATATCAACCCTTTAAGGAAAGTACGATAATTGGAATCTCTTCTCAATGACTTTCCCAACCGTGAACAACAACGAAATGGGTTTCCAATAGCCAGGAACAGGGACAGTGGCCCGGTAGATATTTTATTTGACCCGTGTACAAAGGAACAAAGATACTTGCTCTGGGAGCAGACCTGAGTTCCACCGGGCCATAGAAATTCTTGCGTAGGTCTTTGGGAGGTTTAGATACCTTGATAATGGACGTTAGTTGAATTCATAGTGCAGTGCCAATCGTTAACCCAACTCACCTTGTGTAGCTTACACACCAGGATACACAGCATTCTATCCGAGACAACCGAAACCCGCCCTATGAGCGACAGTTCCCTGTAGTCCATGGATATGGCGAGCGTTTGCTTCTCTAACCTCCACGATCAACCACGAACCCGTACGAAAGCTCGATGCTGAGCCATCAAGCACAATCCGGTTCCTTGGCGGGTATATTATTTTACGTCTACCTGGCTCTAAGAGGACCGAAGTAGACGGATGACGAACCTATCCCGCTCCGAGAGTAACAATGAAGAAGTGGTATATCTCTAGCCTCTGAGGGGCCGCCATGAAGACAAAAAGGGGAAGTTCCATTTCACTGTTAGACTTACCACATTGCCCCTCTTATGCTAATGGCACCATGCCCCGCTTTGTTAACCCTAACAAAAATAGCACTAACACATAACCCTACTTGACGAGGTTTCTATCATCAAGGCCCTATGGCGCAACGGTAGCGCGTTTGACTCCAGATCAAAAGGTTATCCGTTCAAATCGGGTTGGGGTCATGTCATTACTTTTTGCCTGTGTGTGTCAACCAACATCACCTTCCTTTTTGGGATATATGTGAATTTCAAAAGTCAATTATAATCTCAAATCTATAATGTATCTCCAGTCTATCAATGCAAGTGAAAGTGACAGTATGTATGTATGTCTCTACTGCCCACCCAACCTATCCTTGAATGGTTTCATCATGCGGGCGTAGCGGCAACTAGATTGTGTTAGTACATACGTGTTGAGATTGTGCACCGGATAATCTACCGCATGGCTTGCTGAGTGAAAGTGGTGTTGCCGGAGTTGTGGAAGGTTTCCTTGACGGTGGCCCAGGCGATTGATGTACGGCTGTTAGGAGGGGGCGGGTTGCTCATTAGGTGGTGGATGATATCGAGGAGGAGGTCAGTCTCAGTGGAAGGAGTCCAGGTTTTTGGAAGGGGAGAGCCATTTTGATAGTGTAATGGGTGAGTATTCTAGATGGTATTGAAGTTGTGAGTGTGGTGTTGATGATAATGCCATGAGCTGGATGAACAAGAGATGAACATGCCCTTTTTATATTATGCTCTTTGGGTGAACAACAAGTACATACTTTCATCGTCATAAATCGCCCAAAATACCGGACGGTCCGTCAAGAGACATTCTACACAGACCATCCGGCCTGCCCATCTCACAAAGTGACAAAAATGTAAAAGAAAGTACAAAATGCAAAACAATTGATTAATGGGGGTATAAACTATCATAACAAGCCAAAACGTACATCACAAAACGATATCCACTCCTATAATCCGGTAACACAGTCTGTTTGCTGTCTATCCAACCGGATCCTTCCCCGTGATACAAACTCACCACCAAGTCATAATAACGAACATCTATCACCGCCAACCCAAACGCCTAAACAAAAACACGAAGCAAAACAAATTCCTTTTACTGGTAGTGTGCATGACGTTCCCTCTGTTCCCTAGCCGTCTCCTCGTCAAACTCTGCTGCGGTGTTAACCTGTCGTACAGGACTCAACGATGGGCTTCTATTCGGGCTGCGTATGGGACTACGCATGGGGCTGCGCAGACTAGTCGGTGTTTGAGACCCGGGTGTTCTTGGGGTACGCGGTTGTCTATCGATACGGAAACTCCGGATACTAATGGGGCTTCGTAAGCGGAGATCGGCAAGGTGTAAGCTCCGAATAGACCCGCGTGGTGAACGTAACGGCGAGCGAGACCCCGAGGTTTCATGTTCCTGGTCAGAGCCGGAGTCGTGTACTTCATAAGCGGGCACTCCGTCGGCGTGAGCTTCCTGGTAGGTCGGTGGTGGTTCAACCCATGGTTCCGAACGGGGTCTCCGCGGGCGTCTGGCGGTGCGAATCTCAATAATTGTGTGCCGATTTCCTACTTGGAAGTGTGCTGAGTTTCTCCGGGATCCGGGAGCCCGTTCGGTGACTTCGTGGAGATGGGCTTCGGGGTCTGTGATACCCATTTTCCGTAGGTAACGACGACGGAGAATGACGAAGAAGGCGCCCATGCCGATGAGGGCGAGTGCGCCTACTGTTAAGCCGATTATCACGCCTATGGAGGCGGGACTGCCGTCGGAAGTAGAGGTCGATGTGGATGTGGCGGCCGATGAGGTTCCAGTGGCGGTGGCAAGGGTTGTTGTTGAAACAGCGGTAGATGATGAATCGGTGGCGGTCTCGGTGGCGAGAGCCACTAAATCCGTCGTTTCAGACATTTTTTTGGCGTATTAGGTGTATATTTGGTTGTATATTGTGTAGAATGAGGACGAAATGAGGGTTATCTCAACTTCATCGTTGGTGTGTACAAAATGTAGGAAAGGGTCTGTTGGTTCACAGGGAACCGTACAGATCAAACCCAAATAAAAATTAAGTCGGAAGGTAGATATAGATGCAATATAAGGCCTCCAGGGCGGACGGGATCGATGGTGGTCAAGTAGGGTGGTCACGTATGGTGGAGTACAAGTGACCAAAAGTGCAGTGGTCAGACAGTCGACAGTAATGAGCAGAAATGGTTAAATGTAAAAAGTAACAACGCTGTTAAAGGCAAACAGAAAACCTTATTAGAATACAAGATGTCAAGTAAAAAAAGCCACAACCACGATATCAGTAACTTACCAAATATCTGGGATATGGAGCGGCGCGTACAGTTGCTCAAAGGGAATACAACGGAAACAACAAAGAGGTAGACAAATCTGGGGACGAGCGGGTGTATATAAACGAATAGAGGACCGGGACATTCTTTTTTTGTCAGCAGTGGTAACCAGGGATTACGCAGGACATGCTCTGAAAAGGAAAATGGAAACGTTAAGACATGGTGGTTTGCCGACTCCATGTTGAATTCAGCTCCCGGTCCAAGTGCCACGACACCAGGGTATGTCCTCCTACGTGGACTCGTTCATTCTTCAAGCATGAACGAAGGTACATTTTCCGTATAAGAGTTGGGTAGTCTACTTAATGCATATATTTGGACATAGGCAACGCGTCAGTTGTTAGTACAGAAGATGGGCCGTATGTATCCTTGGGTATATACAGAAACGATGGAAACACGGGCTTGCTTGTTACGTTTGGCTCGCTGGTTCGCTCTGACACTTGGCGGGGGAAGAGCTAATCTCAAGTGGGATCTTGGCGGACATCCTTTGCTTTGTGCGTACAGGGGGGTGGACTATGGACAAGCGTAACCGAAGGACTTGGACTTTGTTATGGTGGTTTCTTTTTTTTTTTTTTGCCAAGATTTGTATAGTAAGTTTGTGTGTTTGGTGCGGATGGAAGAGTGTCATGGACAAAGGCAAGTGGCGGAATAAGGTCAATGTGGTGTTGGAGATGTTGATTTCTACTTCAGATGTGTGAAGTTATCTTAGGATAGTATGTTTAGGAAAGTCGGAAAGACAAGGTTTGAGTTTCCAGTCATAGTTGGAGATGGACAAGTTCAACAGGGAATGTCCTGGGTAATAGTGAGCCGATGAGAGGAGAGGATTACTCGCATAGATATGGTGCGATGCGAAGACGGGCTTTCCAGTTACCCAGAGAGACCAATTAGGAGTGATGATGACCTAGTTGGACCTAGTTGGACCTCGGTAGCGGCATCGGGAAGGGCGGGGGATAAAGGCAGTGGGGCGAAGACCGGGCATTGTAGTGAGTCTATTGCGTGTCTTTGTATGCACATGTGTGGATGAATTTTCTCAGGTGGCGAATTTACACTTGTTCCTTTGCTTATAGTACTTGCAGAATGTCATGCAAGGGAAATATTCTTCAAGGCGGCTTATATTTGTGATGGGAAGTTAATAGACGACCTCCTATTATTTTGAGAGAAGTTGGAGAAGCCAAGTTTCTAACCTCGGGGATGATCACTCTGCCACGGACGATCAATATGTAATGAGACAAGGCCATGTCCCTCACATCCATCAGATTGTTATACCGTCCATCCACCAAGTAAAGGAATTTCCTAGCTAGACAAGCCAGATGAGCCCGATGAGCCGCAACGAGATATCTCTCAAGATAACGAGCCGAGAAAGCCAGGATTGGCCAAGTTATAAAAAGGCGGATAGAATCAAGGAAAACTGACTGATAGTATTACGAAGATTCTTTTCCTGATGGTTGGGTCGAGCGCACAGAGGTGTGGTGATCACTTAGAGTTGGTTGGCACGAGTGTGGGGTAATATGAGTCTAGACTAGACTTTTTGGATTTGTAGATTTGTAGATTTTCAAGAGGAGGTTGGATTGGAATGAGGCTCTTGGTTTAAGGGGATTTGATTGACATTCTTAGGACTTTGATAGATGCTAAGGTTTATAAGGATTGTTCGAATTTTCTTGGTTGGTTTAGGATGATTAGGGACTTTTTAGGGATTTAGTGAGATTGACTATGTGTTGAATGTTTTGAAGGACGTCGGTAGTCGGGGATGGGCCGGAATTGGCCGGGTATATTCTGTGATGGTGACGTATGTGATATGTATTCCATGGTTGACTGATTAGATAACAAGTCCAGTTTTCGAATGTATATTTCTAAAGTGAGATGCATACATACATACATACTTCAGATTCATATCAAATCAATCACCATCAAATTAGCCCTATAGCCAAGAAACAACCACTTAAAACAACAAAACTCCTGTCTCGTCCCAGTATCATCAACCGGAAGCCATCAAAAACCTGCAACAAATACAGCCCTGTGCCACCAAAAATAGCACATTAAGTATTCTCATCAATCTCATCCACTGAAACAACATTTCAACTTATCCACATGAACTCAAATTCTCCGTCCAATCCACCAAAACTCGGGACACTACTGTACTTATGCAAATCCACAGAAATAGAACCATCTTATGCCTTTAAG
This sequence comes from Huntiella decipiens, assembly GCA_003032515.1. NCBI lineage: Eukaryota > Fungi > Ascomycota > Sordariomycetes > Microascales > Ceratocystidaceae > Huntiella > Huntiella decipiens. Next base: position 289,259 of record NETU01000546.1, read on the forward strand.
GGATATAAACCCTAGCATTGACCAGAAATTAGAATCTTGCATATGATACGAGGGATGGAGGGATTGCCGCGCCACCACGCTGTTGACGTGCAGCCACATGGCCCGGAGAATTGCGATACCGACCCGACCCGAACAAAGATGGTGACATATTAGGTCAAGTTATTCTCAGAAAACGATAGATATATCTAGATTCAGTATCTATTTAGTAAGCCCAACCTCTGTCAAATCTATGTACTCCACCCTCAAGGCTCAAAAACAATAGTCAAAGGACTCAAGGGATAAGATTCACAATGCGAAACACCCCATGCCTCGTGGCCAGCCGCACGACCTCATCAATCACCTAAACAAAACAAATCAACAAATCAACAGTTCCATCCATCACCAATTCATTGTTTCAACAGCCGCCCGTAGTAATGTTCATATCTCTCCAGTCTAGAACCTTCATATTTCTTTTTCTCCCAATGTCACATATGTAATCACATTCCACACATAAGCGCACCTGCATATAATTTAACAAAACCCCCAAACGCGCCTAAGATACTCGTGTGAAAAATATCCCTCTCCTTCCTTTTTTTCTCTCAACCACCTCCTGTTTCAATAAAATCCGCGAACGAGCCTTAAAACTCTTCACTATCGTGTACGATACGTACGCCCTTTCCAGAAATCTTCCCTCTAGTACCAAGATCAAAGCTCTTAACCTGGCAGGCAACCGACAAGCCAACCAGACTTCCTGACTGACAGACAGACAGACAGACAGACAGACAGACACAAGCTACATAGATAAACCCCATTCAGTCATCCATCCGTCAATCCATCCTTTCTTCCTTTTTCAACCTATCTTATTTCCATTCTTGTTTCAACCTCACCTTTGAATATCTCGTCATTTGTCATTTTTTCTTTCTCCCTCATAACTCCAGTCATATCCTTTTCAAAATGCCCGTCTCAATGGATTCTTCGCGCCCCATGTTGGCTGACTCCGTAAGTTCTTTCCTTCTTTCTCTCATATTCATCATCCGACGGGGTAGAAAATTCCCCGTTCTCACCTGGCTTGCCCAATGAAATCCTTGAAAAAACATGGTATTTCACCCAACAAGCTTCCAAACCACAACTACATACGTCCGTTCGTCGTCCAAAGCAACTTCAAACAACTCCGCACATACTTGCCCCATGTAAACATGCCTTCTCCGGTGTCCCCGATTTCCTTAATAACCTACCCTTCCCTGTCCGATTTACCTTCTATCGCATCGTCAAAGGCCCACAAAAAAACAACTTTAAAGACAGGACCCAGCCAGTGATTCATCACCACCAACCAAGACATTCTCGTGACACCTCCCCTATCCACGATTCATCTACTCTTCACCGACACTCTTTCCCCCAAGAAAATTCTCAGACTCTCTCTCCTTAATAAATTCTAACATCTCCTACATAAAAAGACACCCGAAAACCGCTACAGCACCTTCAGCATGGCTCCCTCCGTCGCTCCCTCGGTAACATCCACCGAATCCACCATGCCATCCGACATTGCCGCCGTCGCCACCGGCCTCAAGCGCATGGAAAACAAAGCTCTTACTTCCCAACGCGTTGTCCTCTCCGAAGAGCGCGCAAACAACATGCAAACCCTCGCCCTCGGTGCCAAGTTGGAGCGTGCCTTGGATCGTCGTATGTCGGGTCAAGATGCTGTCATGAGACCGCGGGCTAAGACGTTGCCGAGTGCCATGGTTGAGAAGACGGCTGTTTAATGGATACATTGTGTTGGGAGAGTTTTGTTTTGTGGCTTCTTTGTATTATACTTTGGCGCCGACGACGGTTATTACTGGCGTTTAAAACCTATCGTTGTTTCTTGACTTGTTTTTCTGCCATTGGAATGATTCGACTATACCGACTAAATGGACTTAATATTGTCCAACGACATAACTACTCGACTTCCTCTCTTCGGTCTGGTGGATTCGAATGATGGTGACACAAGAACATCACTCTGATGTACGAAAGTGACGACAAGGTAGTCGATCTACATACGTTTTCTCGATGGATGGTTGTTTGTTTGTTTGTACGCATATTTTATGTTTTGCTTTTCCTTTTCCTTTTGCCTTTTTCCTGTGATATCGGGCTTAGCCTTGTTTTCTTAGTTACACATGTAAATTGATTCCCTCTGACATCCTGACATTCATCATCATCTTCATAATCCATGTGACAAAAAACAATCGTCATGTATGTATTCCCAACAAACAATAGAACCCAACACATGTCATCACCAAGAACAACCTTCAAAACACCAAACGCCAAGATCCAATCAACCCAGTCAGTCCTCCAAACCCTCCCCATCTAAGCAAAACCCTTCTGCTCCAATCTCGCATCAATATCCTTCAACAAAGCCACCAACTCGGGCTCCTCCCCTTCCAACTCCAAGCTCCTCTTAACCCACTCTCTCGCATCCGTCAATCTCCCCATCTCAATCAAACATCTCCCCCGTCTCCACCAAGCCTTCGCATTCCCCACCTTCTTCGCCTCCACACTAGCCTGCGCATCCCCCGCCCCCAAGGCCCACTGGCCCAACGCCATATGCGTCTGCGCCCTATTAGCGAACAGAGCAGCCACCTCATCACGAACCATCTGACACGGCTCCCACATCGGCCGGTCCAACGCCGTTTCTAGTCCTGCCGTGTAGTGCACGATGGCTTCCGGGTGGCGTTGCCGGCGGAACTCGGTGTTGCCGGATTCTCGGTGCTTGGTTACCTGGGCGCTGCGCTTGGGCGGGACGGGCATCGGAGGGGGTGGCGTGGGGAGGTCGAGGGTTAGGAGGGTTCGGTGGAGGGTGTTGAGGGCGGCGAGTTCCGTTTGGAGAGCGCGGGAGGGGGTGGAGGAGCTTATGGCTTTGGATTGGGGGTCCATTGTGAGGGCGAGGAGGTTGAAGTGGTCCAAGTCTGACATTTTGACGCTGGTGATGTGTGTATATGTAGATAGAATCTTTGGTATAGGTAAGTTGACGAAAAGAGACGCTGAATGTTCTGGTTTGCTGTGTAAAATTGATGATATTGAAGCAAGTTAACTTGTGATCCTACACCCAAAACAAGTCTATGCAGTATATGCATCCAAAGTCAACAACCTGGCCTATTCACCCAAACCTTAGGGTTTACGTAGGGTCAGTAGCCCATCATTTACCCGAAAACAGAATCCGTTCCTCCATTGTTTCCATCCCCATCACCGTAAGCATCCAACATCCATCATGCAGGTACCAAAATTTCCATTAAACGACATCTACACCCCTTCCGTTTAACACTGTGCATATCCGTCCGTCCGTCCTCCGGCCTATAAACCTCTCATCATAGTATTCCACCCCTCAATTAAACAAACCCATACACAAACCCTAGAGACCCTTAGTCCCCTCGTTCGGCACGGAGGAACTAATACACCATGAATTTCAGAACCGGGGCTCGGGGCAAATTGATAGAGGGCAGCCGAGGCTTTTTGGTTTCTAAAGTATTCTAGAGGGAAAATGGAATGTCGTGCGCCAGTGAATTAAGACCCTAGTAGACGGGATTTGACCTGGATAGTTGGAATTCAGGTGGGGTTACCATGAGGCGAGACGGAGTTACGCTTTGAGCTTGATATAACTATGTACATTCTCTACAAAGTGGACAAAACTCGCCCCGAATATAAAACCCCACCACCTCCTCTATACAACCCAATAATTCCAATCCACCTAAACACCACAACTCAAAATGTCCAGCCCCAACAAAACCCTCATCTACAAGGCTCTCCCCGAGCGCTCCCCCGTCGCCGGCGTCCACCTCGCCGTGGAATCCCGCCCCCTCGACCCCCTCACCACCGCCGCCCTCCCCGGCGGTCTCTTCGTCGAAGTCCTTTACGCCTCTCTTGACCCGTACATGCGCGGCCGGATGCGCGACCCCTCTACCAAGTCCTACGTCCCCCCGTACACCGTTGACGGGCCCATCTCCGGATACAACGTGTGCCGGGTCCTCAAGTCTGATAACCCCGCTTACGCCGAGGGAGACCTTGTCGCGGCGCCGTCAGCCCTGGGTGAGTATTCTGTTGTTCCTGGTTTTGCCATGGGCCATGCGAATAAGATTGGGGAGACGTACGGGTTGAACTTGGCGCATTTCGTCGGTGCCTTGGGTATGCCCGGTGCGACTGCCTATGAGGGGTTATACCGCATTGGCAAGCCCGTTAAGGGCGAGACTATCTTCATTTCATCGGCCGCTGGCGCTGTTGGACAGCTGGTTGGTCAGCTTGCCAAGGTGGAGGGTCTCACCGTGATTGGTTCGGCCGGGTCCAAGGAGAAGGTGGATTTCCTTACGCAGGAACTCGGATTCGATGCCGCTTTCAACTACAAGGAGGAGTCTCCCGCGGAGGCTCTCGCCAGACTTGCCCCCGGCGGTCTCGACATCTACTGGGACAACGTCGGTGGCGAAACCCTCGACGCAGTCCTCGCCTGCACCAAGGTCAAGGGCCGTATCATCAGCTGCGGCATGGTAAGTTCTTCGTTCGCCATGCATATTAACTTGAAACTAACAACCCCCCAGATCTCCCAATACAGTCTCCCCGCCGCCGAACGCTACGGTATCCGTAACTTGATTAACGTGATCACCGCCCAAATCACCATTGAAGGTCTCATTGTCAAGTACAACCAAGAAACCGTCGATAAGCTGCGTGCCCATGTTGGTCCTCTTATTCGCGATGGCAAGATTAAGGCCAAGTTGCACTGGACTGAGACTATCGATGAGGCCGCTGAGGGCTTTGTTGGTATGTTGGAGGGAAAGAACTTTGGAAAGGCGATTGTTAAGGTTCATGGGGAGTAGATTTTGGTTGATTACTTATGGATATTGTATTTTAATGTACTGGTTTGTCGTGTCGCCATATACCGTCATCCATCGTGACTCTAAACATCCACCTCCATACCCGACTCCTTCACCTTCTCAGCAGCCTCTATAAAAACAGTTAGCACAAAGTCACATTATATCTCAGCCACCCCACGCATAAACATACCCTCTTCAGCAACTCTCTTCTCCTCCGCCACCCTTCTCTCAGTCTCTCTCAAAATCGCTCTATCTCTCTTCTGCTGCTGTTTCTTACTCAGTTCCTTTCCAGGACCGGTAGTAGGGCGGAAACCCGGACGGGCACCGCGACGAATGGCATTCTTGGTGATTCCGGATTTGCGCTGGGCTTCGGACTTTTGGCGGGCGGCGCGCGATTTTGTCCGGATGGCGGTGTGGCGGGTGCGGGATTTGAAGTTGGGGTTTTTGATGGAGACCATTTTGGGCGGGTTTTTGGGCGGGTTGGTTTGTGTTTTGGGGGGTCTGGAGACGAGTGTAGATGTATAGATGCATGTTGTCTCAAGAGGATGATGGAAGAAAATTTGGCGGTGGCCATTTGCCGGCAGAATTTAGGTGTGACCGCTTTATGACCTCATAGTGTGTACGCTAGTAAGTTACATACCGGGGATGTATAATGTAACAACGATGTATAACTCAATAAAGACTATCTAAGCCTTAACCTCAGTCTTATGACTGTGAACTAACTCCTCCTCCTCCTCATCATCATCAGTCAACCCCTCCAACTCGAATTCTTCCGCATCAGCAGCTTCCCTGACGGCCCGTCTCTCAGCTTCTTCTTCGTCTCGGGGGATTAACTGATGGACGTTAATCGGGACAATGGCACCCGAAAGGCGATCGTACATATGGACTAGAACGTTGACGAATAAAAACATGATAGAGGCGAGACTGAAAATGATCAGGATGAATGAGACATGGTCCATTTCAGAGTTATTGATCAACTCCATTTGTTCCTCCTGGGCACTCATGAACATGAAGCCCGCGAGAAAAAGACAGTAGATGGGGACCATTTGGAAACTGTTATATGAGTAGCCATCGTCAGTCAACGCCGCACGATCCTGCAAGATAAATGCAATCTCAATGATTCGCGCGAGTCCCGCAGCCATAAGACAGTAGCCAAAGGTAGTATGTTGGGCAGTAGAAACCATGTTCTCCTGCGGATGCGATCCCATTCCCCACCCGGTAACAAACAAGATGAATCCTGGGATAAAGTTTCTCTTGGGTTGGCCCCAACGGTCTTTACTAAGCCAGACACCGACAAGACCAGCAGCCCACCAGATGACACCCATAGTGGTATGTTGCCAATCGTTCTTCACCCACGCCGTTCCCCAGCGATGTTCAGTAAAGGTATTGACACACCCCCATGCGGCAATAACAGCGGAGTCGAAAAACTCTTGCGATCGCCCAGTGCTTCGTAGCCAGTTTTGCCCGACGAGGAGGAGGAGTAACATGACAATGGCATATCCGACAAAGGAACTCCCCATGATGAAATGCGCGGCACATTGTCCTACATGATCACCCTGGCAGAATCCCAACATTGTTATCCCCCCAAAGAGCATTTGTGTCCAGCCGAGAACGGGAATCAGTTTGCTGAGAAGACTATGTACCGGGGCGATGAGAGCGCCGAGCTTGCCACCGAGAGATTTCGCCCCGAAAGGGAGGAAGAGGTAGAAGGTCGTAGTAGCATGGACAGCAAAGAAAATGAATAAAAGGTAAGAAAATAAAGAGTGCACGTTGTTAGGATGGAACATGCGACCTTTATGAAGATATCCCAAGACATATCCCACGGCGGTCAACACCGTAGCGACAAGTTGCACGGGAACATGTAGTTTATGTTTAACCATCTAGAAAAGGACATCAGCGGGTGACGAAAAAAAATGCCAAGACTTGGCAACAACTTACATCAAGAACCATTCCCACAGGGAACAGCACTCCCACGGCAAACATCATGATAAACACATGAAGCCAAAGGACGCCATCCACGGGATCTGACGACGTCGTAGCATCCTCTAGAATGCGCGTGTCATCATGGAAAGCAGCCACCGGGGCTACACTTCCTAGAAAGACAAGCGGTCGAAATGCGGATGTTATCGGGCGCATTTTTGGGATTCACGGGGAGAAGAAAGAAGATCAAGGAGAAATGAGGAATAGGGCTGATTGAGAAATATGTCGCTATGTGTATGGTGGATACGAATTTAGGTTGCCTGATTAATCAGTCGATTCACGGATGAAACAATTGATATCATCAGTGATATATAAGTCGCCGAATACATGTGAAAAAGACCGCCGACCGCACTACCGGAAACACACAAGAATCCTAAACCTACAAACAACCAAGCTCTAGCTACCAAAAACCCGCCCAAACGGCCCCACACGCCATCTAAGCTATCGAATTACTCCATATCGATGGCTCCGCCTTATATTCCTCGAAATCGCTCCCCCCCACGTGTCTACATGTCCGCTCAGCCAATCGCACCCACCCTATTATCCATAACCCTAATTAGATCTTATACCGCGACTTATCGATGACGATCCAAAGGCCTTTTGAGGTGGCGTAGGTGTGTGTATCGTCATGGAGGGTGAGTTCCAAAAAGAGTTTTTTAGGTTCGATACGGGAGAAGCTGGCGCTGATGGCGACGGTGGCGGGTGTGACGATGGGTTTCTTCATTTCCACCGACATACTTGCGGTAACAATCTTCTTATCCCGGATATCAAGGACATCGGCGGGCCAGGCATTCTCACTGGTGAAAGTTCCCCAGAACACATCATACCCCGAGGAAATCAAATTCCCCATCGCCTCATCGAACAACCCCGCAATCAGCCCACCCTGAACAAACCCATTGAACCCCTTTGCGCCATCGCCCAAATGAAAAAGTAACATTGCGTTATCCACGGGCATCTTCAGCCCCGTGGGCCTCTCCGGGGTTTTCGCTTTAGGAAGCGCTGGGGCATCGGGGACTCGAGGGTCTTTGAATACGCGGAGAATGTGGTGGATTGCGGGGGATGGTCCACGGGTGAGGGTTTGTGAGAATAGAAGATCCTGCGTCATGGACGTGGCAGGAACTGATGAATGTCGTGTGTGTGGACTGGTGAGGATACTCGTGGGTGAGGTTATCAACTCGGTCAACCAGGGAATTTCCTTGAAAAAGGATACCGCAGCGTGGAAGTGTGGGGGGTATTCAGATACATCCTTTGAATTTAATAAGGCCATTATTTCGATCGTTTGATTATCATGAACAAAAAAAACAACAACAAAGACCTTTACGCTTCATGCCACATCTTATAACAATCTCCAAGGTCACATTCACAAGCCAAAGCCAAATATTGGTCTTTCCTTCCTTTTACTCTCCTTCCCATCAAAGCCTCGGCCGTGAACATCGTTCCCGACAGACCCTAACAACCCTAGCGGGATATAATAGTCCGATAGTTGGGGTAAGTTATGCCGGTGTTAATGCACGGACGGAGTTCGCATTGGATGAGCCGAGAGATGGAGAAACCAGAAAAGGAAGCGGTGAGTTCGGTGAAGAGTTTGGTTAACAATGTTGGATGACAGGTGCCTGCATGAAGAGTGTTCTTGTTTTGGTATAGAGCCGCACTGTAGAGAGTTACACGGAACAGGTTAGTGATAGTGATATGGAGATACCTTTCGAGATCTACATACGTGCGTATGGTGGCTGGCTGGATACTCCTGAAGATTGCCAAGATGCCCCGAGGTAGTACGCTCAATCTGGATTATCCAGCCACATGACAAGTGCGGTCTTTTTCCTCACTTGTCCAAGTAAGTAGACGCCAAGACCCCAGGTTGTTCATCAGCTTCGACCATGTAGAGAAGACAGGATGCCCATGTCTGTCCGGGGAAGGGCCGAGTCCTATCAACCTTCTTCTCAACCAAGGAAAAGACCCCACAATGACGTGAGCAAGGAACAACAAAGTATCCTTCAAAAAAACAAACTATTACCTTTAACCGGGTCTCTAGCCGCGTAAGTAGTGGAGTCAAAAGATCTCCATTACCGCCGATATAGGTGCTTAATTCTGTCATGTCATCAGCCGAGACAGAGCCGCAGAGACCGGGTAGCGGAATCCTTACTGCCTTTCCGGGCGATTTGCAGATTTCAGGTCTGATGTGGAGGTTGGATATTGAGACTTTCTTGGCTGTGGAACGTTCCGGTGCATGGCCGAGGACAAGGAGAAGACATGGCTTGGAGACTTGGAGCTTGGACTTTATTGCGATGGATTTGGTAGTTGCGGAATGAGGCCGAGAAGAATATAGAGAGTCAGGAGGATGGGGCACGGTGTCGGACTCGCATTGGGGGTTCTTGGCGTACATACATACTTACATAGTAGGTCATATGACGAGTGTTGTAGTTGACGTGACCAAGTATAAATTCCATTGGAACTTCCTCGTTATTCACTTGTTACTCTTCTACATCTCCATCCAGCACATCAAAACATCATGAAATTCACTACTACCTTCCTTGTGCCTACCGGCACTTTAGCCGCGAACCTTCTCGCTGCCCACTTTGACGGTGCTGTCCTCTCATTAGAATTTACCTCTCAAAATACTCTTAAGCACACATTCAATGTCACTGGTGACATCTCCATGCCGTCATGGATGACCCTTCACACGACCTCGTCTGGTTGCCGCAAGTTATACGTTGGTGATGAATCCAATGAGACTTCGTATGGTGTCGCTGTCACCTATGATGTTGATGACAATGGCCAGTTGTCCAACTCGGTTATTACTCCGGTACCAGGTGGTGTTGTACACAGCCTTGTGTACGGAGCTGGTGATGGTTTCTTGGCGACTCCTAGATAGTAAGTTTACATGTATCCTGAGTACGATGCTGTCCAAGTGACATGAACTAACACCTCTCTAGTACCGCCGGAAGCATCTTCACTCAAAAACTCCCATTGACCTCTACATCCCCTGTTCTTCAATCCTTCAACTACACCATGAGCAGTCCCGGACCCAACCCCGTTCGCCAAGTAGGCCCCCACCCCCACGAGGCCTTCCTCGACCCCACATCCCGGTTCATAATCTCTCCCGATCTCGGCGCCGACAAGCTTCGCATCTTCCGTATCAACGCCCTCACCGGCCACCTCACCGAGTGTCCCGCCATTGACGCGCCTTTAGGCTCCGGTCCTAGACATGGTGACTGGTGGGCTCCTAGTGACATACATGCTAATTCGTCGGCAAAGGGTCTTTTCATTGTTGATGAGTTGACGAATAGTGTTACCCGCTATGGATATAACTACCGGGCTCATGCGGAGGGAAAGCCTTGCTTGAACTTGTGGGCTGAACAGACGCTTTCTACGTTCCCTGCGGATAAGCCTGGTCAGTCTGGTTCGAAACCTGCGGAGATTCACGTGGTTGATGACTTTGTTTATGTATCCAACCGTTACGACGAGTCTTTTGGTAACGATACCGACTCTATTGCTCAGTATACTATTGATCCATCTACCGGCAGACTATCCTTTGTAGAAATCACCAGCGCCTATGGTTCCTGCCCGCGGACCTTTGAGATTCACCCTGAGGGACACCTTGTTGCTATTGCCGGGCAGACTTCTTCGAACTTGGCTATTGTTGAGAGAAATGTTACCACCGGCCGGTTGGGTGATTTGTTGGATAGTCTTGAGATTCTTAGCAAGGGAGATTATGACACTGAGACTGGTCTTGGTGCCGTTCTCTGGGTTTAAAATGTATTCTAGTTTTTAATATTAATATTCATGTTTCCCCAAAGGGATAATTAAACTTAAGTAACCCATTCAAGCTACCAACCCACCCATCATGTTCCTCTCCGACTTGAGTTCCAGGGTTATCCTCTCTCAAAACACAAGGAACCCCGCCTATCCACGGAGACTCTCCTCCATCATCATAGACTCTCTCCCCTCCAACCCGAATGACAACACCCTTAGCCACCCCAGTGATTCTCTTCCCATCAATGGAAACCTCCAATTCTCTCCCCCGATTCTTCCCACTAAGTCTCAACTCCACCCTAGCCCCCAACGGCAAAACCAACGGTCGAAAACTTAAACTGCGCGGACAAATCGGCGTCATTAAGAGACTCTTTACCCACGGATGCACGATGGCTCCACCGGCTGATAAGCTATACGCCGTAGACCCGGTTGGAGTACTTAGTAAAAGACCATCGGCAACGATCTCGGTGAGGAATTGCCCATTAATGAAAATATCCAGGATAGCTAGATGGGGGTGTTCACCGCGGTGAATGAGAAGTTCGTTGACGCAGTGGAATGGGGCGGGACCTGTAGGAGGGATTTCGCCGGCTTTTGAAAGTGCGGAGATCCGGTTGGGGGCGATGAGTGTGCGGTTTATGGAAGTGCCGGTGGAGTCATGGAGAGACACTGTTAGACGATGTCGTAATAAGATTCTTGAAGAGCTCGGCTTCTCGTCAGTCCCGGTCCAGCCAGGCTTCTCAGAACTAGACACAGCAACTTCACTTCCAGACATGTATACCTCCCTCCAAGCCCTCTTATACTCTTCAAACTTCCACTCCCCGAGGAATCCCAAAGTGCCCATAGAGAAACACAACATGGGCGGAACCCCCTTATGCATTCCCCAGAGTCTCGCGGCTCTCAAAATTGTTCCATCTCCACCTAATGTCGTTACTAAATCCACCTTATCCGGGATGTCAAACGGGCGTCCAGAGTATACCGGACAAGCCAATTTATTATGGATTTCTGCCGCCACTTTCTCTTCTAAAATGACGTTTATCGATGGGTAGGTGGTGGTGATATGTGATATGAAGGTGGTCAAGGCATCGAGGACCACGGGAGATTGTAGTTTGGGAACGAGTAGGATGTTTCGTGGGGGAGTAGGCCATTGTAATGTTAAGAATGTATCGGGATCGGAAGGTACGTCTCCGGGATTTGTAGGTTTAGTATACCGCGGTATTATTCGTTCTGGAAGGTCGCTAACAGGCCGGATTACACGTAGATTCCGGGATGTACTAAACGATTTGACAGCTCGGGACCTCATAAGCCAAGGCCTTCCGGCCGCTTTAAACACCATGAATACCATATTCCCAAAGTCTATAAAAACAAGGTAAAAATACCCACTCTCAAGTAACAAAGCCCATAGTCAATGTTTGTCATGACATCTTTATATCTTTAATAATTCATTCAAGCGAAAGCGGAAGTCCACTCCAGCAGCACAAGCCAAATCCCAGTCTTAGGATTCTTATCGATAAGAAATACTCACCGCCTGCCCATTCCGGATAAATTTTCATAGCTACACAATCAACGTCATCAGAACCCGAGAAGTGGGACACGCGAGCTACTTCGGCATGTGATTTGTCCAAACAGGGGAGGTACATAGGTAGGCAGGCGTCAGCGGGGATGTGCATGTGCATGTGGTTTCCGAAAGATACGATCAGGTTTAGATATAACTACCAACATACGTATGCGTGTAGATTTCCAGAGATGCCAATTTCATGAATGATTTTCATTTTCTGCTGAGCCAACATATTTCAACATGGATAACTTGTTAAAAGCGCCCAAGGTGGACCTAGCAAGAGGGAAACCGAAACATAATTCAACAGTACAGATACTCCGCGGAGTGGCCTTATTCCTTTATTTTCTATCTGGATGCATGGCGTGAGTTTCCTGAAAAATGTATCGCGACCCGACTAACAACAGATAGAATTGTGATAACCCAGCTTTTGGGATCCCCGCTTTACTGGATCCACAGGCCGATATATGACGCTTATATCGCGGTGACGAAGCAGTCATTTGCGCTGTTGGCAATCACCACGACACAATGGTGGGGTCCTACGACGATGAGAATCTCGGGCGATGAGTCTGTTTCCGGGCAAATTTCTCAACTTGGTGATGGGAGAGTGGCTTTTGATTTTCCCGAGCGCATGGTTCTTATGGCGAATCATCAGATTTATACGGACTGGTTGTATCTCTGGTGGATCGGCTATGCTAACCTCCGTTCTATGCATGGCCATGTGTATATTATCCTGAAAGAGTCCCTTTCAAAGGTCCCCATTCTTGGCATCGGTATGCGTCTTTACAGATTCATCTTCATGTCTCGCAAAATGGCAATTGACGAGCCTCGGATGAAGTATCGTCTTAACAAGCTAATGGAGGAGAAAAAGGGCCTGAATGGACAAATGGAAAGAGACCCCATGTGGCTGTTATTATTCCCCGAGGGGACCAACATGAGCCCGAATTCTCGTCCGAGAAGTAACAAGTGGGCGGAGAAGATTGGCGTGGACAAGATGGAACATGTTTTATTACCCAGGAGTACGGGCATTTACTTTTGTTTAAAGGAGTTAGGCGGGTCCGTGGAATATTTATATGACTGTACCGTAGCCTACGAGGGGGTTCCGTAAGTTTATTTTCTCTGGCTTTCATGGGCTTTACTAACAAGCATAGACGTGGTGGATATGGTGAGGATTACTATACCTTGACGAGCACATACCTTCAAGGTCTTCCCCCACCATCTGTTAACCTTCACTGGCGCCGCTTTGCTACATCGTCGATTCCACTAGAGACAGTAGAACAATTTGATGAGTGGCTACGTGCCAGATGGACCGAGAAGGATGCGCTAATGGAGGAGTATCTAACCACGGGAAGATTTCCGCCTCTTCCGGATGACAAGAAGGGATACATTGAGACGTCTGTCCGGACAAAGTACTGGTTTGAGTTCATGGGCGTGTATAACGTTTTAGGTGGGCTATTGTCATTATTTCTATGGCCACGAGTTTTGAAGAATTTGTTTAGACGGTAGTTTTCTTGGAGATAGTTAATTTTGTACATATTTAAAACCGGACCATGATACCCTCACGCGAAGACTTGATAACCCCCTCAATAATCTTCAACACTTCAACGGCTTCGGTTGCCGGCACAGGAAGATCCTCCCACTTGCCAGATTGGATAGCAGCAGCAAGCTTCTGGAAGAGGACTTTATAAGTCACTACGTTAGGAGTAATAGTCTCTTCCTTAAACGCACCATCCTCCCCGGTCGTCAAGACACCCCACATATCGGCATCTTCCTTTCCGAGGGTAGGATCATCGAAAGCCATGCCAGCTCTAAGCTGTGGCTCCTGGGTATCAAGACCCTTCTTAACAAAAGAGCCCTTTGTTCCTCTGATCCAGAAACGTGGCTGCTTCACCTCGGGTGAAACGACGGAGATCCGAACAAACACAGTAAGACCAGTCTGGTCGTAGAATAACTGGGCGATAATCCCATCAGCCTCATCAACGGAGAAGGATCCCGTCCGCTGGGCTACATGGCTAGCGAATAACCGACTAGGCGTGCCAAAGAGCGCGTAGACTTGGTCGAGAAGGTGGGAGCCAAGGTCATATACGGGGGCGTTACCAGTGGAGATATCCGGCTTAGATTTCCACGAAGCGGCAGTCGGCGGGGCCGGTCTATGTCTATCAAAGTGGGTCTCAAACTCAGTCAACCGGCCCAACGAGCCCGCCTTAATAAGCGACTGCACGGTAACAAAATCGGCATCCCACCGACGGTTCTGGTAAACGTTCAACAAGATGCCCTTCGCCTTGGCAAGAGAAACCAGTTCCTCGGCCTCGGCGGAGGTCGGGACAAACGGCTTCTCGCAGAGAATGTGTTTGCCGGCGGCGATGGCCGCTTTGCAGAGCGAGAAGTGCGTTTGAGGGGGGGTCGTGATTACCACGAGGTGGATGGACGGGTCGGCGAAGAGCAAGGAGGCGTCGGTGTAGTGGCTTAGGGTGGGGTGGTCGGCGGGCGCGGAGTTGCCGGGGGCGGGGGTGCGTTGGACGATGGCTTTGAGGGTGAGAGGGGGGGTTAATGTGACGAAGGGGATGTGAAAGACCTTGGCGGACAGGCTAGAAAGGATGTGTCAGCTTGGTTCTTTGAGATGTAATCTCATGTCATATATGTACATACCCATATCCCACAATACCAACATTAATAGCTTCAGACATCTTATTCTCAATATCAACTTTCTGACTTGTAATACCTCATCTCCACTATTCTTCACCGGCATAGAGCCTCCTTTATATCCTCCCAAAACCCCACTCAATATATGGCGCCACCGCGGAGTTACCTCTCCCGGTCACCGTGCGGGGCCGCAGGGTTAGGGTTCCGGGATGACGTAGGTGGGGTAGTACAGGGATGAAGCTTTGAAGAAGAAAGTGCTTAGAAATGGGGCGGAAAGTGGGATTTTGGAAGTGGGGAAGGTGCGAGGGGATTATTAATGACGGAGCGGGAAGGACGGAGGCGGAAGTTCCGGTTTGGGGGGTCGATTTGTATGTATCTGGTGATGTAGATTGTACATACATGTGTGTACTGAATAGTTATTTAGGCAGGTAGGCAGGAAGGGAGGCAGGCTGACTCTGCATATTGATATATTTCCAACAGGTCATGCACCGGGCGTTCCGTATGTCGTTTTTATTGGTTCAATCTGGTCATGTTGTATATATTACATGCTGCGTGACTGTTGGTGACGCGTGACTGGATGTGTGACCGGTAAGCATGCATATATATCTGTAGGCAGATAAAGGCAGATTGACAAGGCCGTTACAAGGCAGAAAGAGGGGAAATTGGCTGTAACATGTATATGAATCTCAAAGTATAAAATATACAACCTCCCCTTTTGAAACCACCTTTTACAATCTCCATCATCATCAAAACCAAAATGTACAATCCCAATAACTTGTACATCCCCTACCACCACCCCGCCCCATCAGGTCCCCTCCGGGGATCTCCCCGGCGCTCACCACACCGAGAATCCCTCCACCAAAGCCTTCTCTACCCACACGTACCCGTCCCCGACATCTCCACGACAACCCTCAACGTCCACCGCCAACGCACCCACTCCCGCCCCCCCAGTCGTCCTCGCCACACCACCTCCATGATCGTCCACGACGGCTACGCCCCCACGCGCGGGCGCTCTCTTTCCCGCTCGCGCTCGCGTGGCCGAAGACATAGCCACTCGCGTGTCCGTGTTCACCGACACAGTCGGAGTCGTGGATGGGGAAGTTCAGAGGAAGAAGACTTGGAAATCGAGGAGGATGAGGATGATGAGTGGGTTGATATGGGAGCGTATAGAGAGAGGCCTAGCTTTGAAGTACGTCATAGGTCGCGTTCCCATCGGCGGTTTTACAGTCGGAGTCGGAGTCGGAGTCGTGGACGGGAGGTGGTTGAACGGGAGGTTATTACCCATTACACTAACATTAATCATGGTAAGTGGATCGTATTTGAATCCTTGTTCTTTGCTTTGACTAACACGGCTAGGAACCATTCCCGGGATACCTCATCACGGCCACCACAACTACAGCCATGGACACGAGACGATTCCTCTTCGTACAAGATACCTTTCGGACCCGATAAGTCCCTTTCGCCAGGCAACGTTACGTTCTCCGTGGAGGGTAAACCCAGGATTTGAAGGGCCCACGACGGAGATCTTCAGGGACCTAATTGAGGAAAGACGTCTAATAGAGCGAGGTCTAAGATATCGTACGGGAGAAAGATATTTCTGTGTCGAGGGATACCTTTCTCCTGAAGTCATGCGGGAGCTAATTAGTGTAGAAGGAGGATATTCCCGCAGGCGAAGCCGTAGTCGACGGGGATATAGGTAGTTTATCCAACATCACCACCAGTGAATTCAAAGACTTTTTCCCCAATAAAGCTCTCATTCCCATGCACCTCGTAACCCAAGCAGCTGACACCTCGCACCTCCAAGTGTCTAAATCCCGCAACGTTCCATGGCTCAGCTCGCTCAGCTGGGTTACTCTCCGCCAGGATGAATAAGACTAACACTCCCAATTCCATCCTACGACTAAATATAGTGATTGTGCGAGGCCGTGTTCCGTTAGCAGGTCTATCGGCTACGTGGGATATGTTACGTGACTTTGGACGAGACCTTGGTTGTGTGGTACGTTGCGGAACGGGGCGGGATGGCGGAGTATTTTGCCACTTGGGTTGTGATTTCGTATTGGGGCGTTTATTAGGTTGGAGCTGATTGAAGACATCTAAGCGAGGTAGACATGGCATTCTCTAAAGTATAAAGACCCTCGAGTATCCCGTCGTAATTCCACCATCTTCTTTATCATCATCATCAACATCAGCATCAACATCAACATCATCATAACACTTCATAACCACCATCATCATACCATCATAACCACCACCATGAAATCCACCTTCGCCCTCCTCACCGCCTTCACGGCCCTCACCACCGCCGCCCCCGCCCTCCTCGAAGACCGCTCCTTCCAAACCGTCAACCTAACCTTCCACGCCGCCGCCGCCAGCTACGACCTCTCCATCCCCGCCGACGGAGAATTCCACGAAACCGGCCGTACGTATTTCCCACGTTCTCCGTGTATCCCAGACAACTAACACTCTCTAGACGCCGATCTGAACATCAACATCATCGACACCCCCGTGTTCTCCGCCCTCACCAACTGTGAATTCCAGACTCCCGGGACCGTCGCCTTAGCCTCCAGCTACTCGTCCTCCGGCACCCCCGAGGTTCTCGTTGGTCCTCCTCAGCCTGTTACCGCTGTTAAATGCTGGGGTAGCTGTGTTCCCATCTACAGTGACTGCTACATCAACGGTGTTAACCAGGGCGCCTGCTGCAGCGGTTACTGTGCGGCTAACAAGTGCCGTCCCTTCCCTCAGTTCGAGTAGACGGTCAAAGTCATAGTGACGGACTGTACATGTGTCCAGACACACGCTGGTTATATTTATATTGCATTACATCTGTATTAGAACACACTCCTTTTGCCTAATCATTAATAAAAACACACTCCTTTACTTAAAACCTCAAGCCTGCAACGACCGTCTCGTTCTCTTTGAACTCTCAGGAACCTCCTCAGTCTTCCGCTTAACCGCCGTAGTCTTGTTATCCTCCACTACATCCGACTTTCTAGGTCTACCTCTCTTAGCCTTAGGTTTCTCCTCAGACTGCTCCTCAGGCTTCTCCTCAATCTTTTCCGGGACAATATCTGACTTACGGGGACGACCGCGCTTCTTCACAGGCTCTTCGACGGTAGACACATCAGCGTCAGCGGCAGCGTTAGCAGCGGCCTCGGCTTCAGCTTCCACGTCTATTTTCTTAGGACGGCCACGACGGGCAATGGGTGTGGTCTCGCCCTTAGCGGGGGTGCCCTTGGCCGGTGTAGCCTTGGCCGGAGTAGCTTTAGCCGGAGTAGCCTTAGCGGGGGTAGCCTTTGCAGGAGTCTTCACAGTCTTCTCCTCCTCCCCCGCCACCTTCTCCTTCTCCTTCTCTCTGAGCTCTAATTCCGCCTTACTAGGTCTCCCTCTCTTCTTGGCAGGAGGCGCCGTAGTATCCGTCACAGCCGCTCTCTTCTTAGATACCGTCGGCTTAGCAACGAGTGTCTCATCCTCCGAAGACTCCAACTTAGCCTTCTGTGCCTCAACCTTCTTCGCCGCACCACGACCCTTCTTCTTCTTCTCCTGAACATCCTCCATGACGACATCCTCAGAAACCTCCTCCTTAGGCTCTTCAACAACCTTTCTAGGCCGTCCTCTCTTCGCAACCGTCTTAACAGGCTCCTCAACAACCTCCTTCTCCCCCGTCTCCGGTTCCTCGTTTTCCTCCTTAGGCTTCTCCATCTTTACAGGCCCATCAATCGACTTGCGCGGTCTCCCTCTAGGCTTAGGCGCTGGCTTCTCTTCACCATCCGTCTTAACCTTTGCCGGACGACCTCTCTTCTTCAAAGGCTTAACCTCTTCAGGCTCCGCCTCATCTTCTCCTT
This sequence comes from Huntiella decipiens, assembly GCA_003032515.1. NCBI lineage: Eukaryota > Fungi > Ascomycota > Sordariomycetes > Microascales > Ceratocystidaceae > Huntiella > Huntiella decipiens. The sequence continues at coordinate 307,843 of NETU01000546.1, forward strand.
CATTCTCCGATGGCGCGACAGTTTTCGCGGTAGCAGCGGCAGCGGCCTTTGAAGCGTTGGATGGGCGGCCGCGTTTCTTGGGGGTTGGAGTCGGCGCCTAGTAAAAAGTATATGTTAGTTTCTATATCTGTGATAGATACCCGTGAATAGATACGTACCTCTTCTTCTTTATCAGCCTCATCACTAGCAGTGTCTTCAGCAACCTTCTTCTTAGTCGCCCGACCACGAATACCCTTCATACCAGGCTTATTAAACTCAGGATCCTAAAACAAGTCAGTCAGCGCATAACTCCCCAATAATATCCATCAAAACTTACGCCATTGAAATCCTCAGCATCAATATGACCCTGAGTAACGCATCTCCGAATCTTCTCTTTAACAGATTCATCTTCAATCTCATCGTATCCGTCAATAATGTCCCAATCCTTCTTATCTCCTTCGCCACAAAGTTCCTGAACAGTCTTCAACTGCGCTCCAGAAACACATCCCCAGTGCTTCCATTTCCACGCGCCTCGTTCCTGAATCTCCACCCAAGTGCCCAGTCTAAGTTCGCCCTTTTTGCATTTAGTACCATCTTTTTTACATTGCGTATCGACGCAACCCGCGCGATTATTCGGCGATATTTCTATTCGAGGAGATAGACAGGCCCACGTTAATTACCACTCTACAGCATCATGTGCGGCAAAGAAAACCTACCAATGCGATATTGCGGCATTGTCTTGATGTATCGTCAACAAAAATAATCGTTTGAAAATCCACAAAATTCCAGAATCCTGAAAAAAAAGAAGACCTATCTGGTTCGTTGTTCGTCGAAGCAAAAGTAACAAAGAAAAAAGAAAGAGAAAAAAAAAAGAAGCCCAATAAATTCCCTGCTCCTGTCGGGGGAAAAAAACAATCAGAGAAAAAAAAAATCTAAACAATAAAGACCCAGAAATAATCCCACTATGTATTTATTTTCCCAGCCAGTACCTACCGGGACCATAAACCAGAAAATTATGAGAGAAAAGGTGTAGCGAGAAGGTCTAAAAAGAAAGGCAAAGGAGAGAGAGAAAAAAAAAAGTGAAAACCTGTAAGGAGGGGTTAATAGCGAAAGTGATTAATTTCTAATGACGGTAGACATTTCCTTTGTGGATTTTTCTATTCTTTCTTCTTTTATTTTGGAGGCTGGAAGGGACGATGTTTTTTTTTGGTGAATTTAATACGCGTTGGTTCTTCCTCGAAGTGGAGTTTTCTTGGAATTTTACCGACTTTTTTTTCATGGTGTTTGGGAACCCGCTGAGAGGGCAGTCACTGAATATGACGTGTATACATACATTATGCATAGTGAACAGAAGAGGACATGTTAGGTTACTAGAGAATTAAGAAAAGGCAATTTTAGGTTTAACAGTCTACGTGAATATTCCCTGAAAATTTGACAAGTTTTCCATTTTCCATTTTCCATTTCCCATTGTTTAATATTTGTTTCTAATTTTCAAAAGCTCTACATGACCTAGCTTCTTCACTTGTCTTCCTTTATAAATCCATCGTTAGCCCGTCTAATCCTAAATTCCACGCTACATCAGACCAACATTGTCCTACATAAAACATGTCTCGCCATGTCAGTCATAGTCAGTCATAGTCAGTCTCTCCCAAAAACTAATCATCATCACCAATTCCGCTAACATCCCACAACCTCAAAAAGGAAACTATTGACCCATAGGGTCCAGGGTCTCCCCCACTTCCCCCACTACATAAAAGCCGACCAACCAATATACATCCTCGCCAGATTCTCCGAACTGACTGCTTGTTTAATCAACTCATCCACGTGACCCTCCACACCCAACGGGATCGCATCATTCATGAACCCGCCCATTTTCTTCTGCACTCCTTCAAACGCCGCCTCGGGAGTCATTCGTACTCCGCTCTTGGTCCCGGCGCGGGCTTTCTCCTTGAGGAGATCAAGTGTGGGGTCATGAATGAATACGGACATCAGAGTTAACAGAGTTTCTGTTTGTGAGCGTAGCACTGCGAGTGTGTATTCGGAACAAGCACGGAACGGCCCTTCATATCCGTGGATTCCCATGGCAGCCACCATATTGTGCGTGAGTCGAAAGGGAACTCGTTCGGGTGTCATCAACGTTTGTCCTTTGTCAAAGAGACAGTTAAAGTCCACATGACAGATTCCACCGTTCCCTTCTTCAATAAGAACGTTCTCACCATGACGATCTCCAAGACCAACTATTGTCCCTACAATCGACATGACGGCTAATGTCCTGATATACCTCAACCGAGCATTAAACCACGTAGTAGGTTCCGGGAAGTTATCCATATACCAAATATGAAGAACCTCGGGAAACAACGGCAGAATCTTCTCCTTCCATAATTTTGGCTCCTTGATAGCCTCATCCAACATCTTTTGGATCTTTCCGAACCCAGGCGTCTCAATACCCCGCTTTGTATACATGGCCGTCAATGTATCTCTCAAAGTCTTCAACCCATCAATCCACTCAATCAACCCACAAGCCTCCCAAATCGGCGTCACACCATACGTCCGTACGTATAATTGCCTTTTACTAGTCTGCGGGTCCTTCTTCAGCGCCTTATTAATGATACTCGTGAACTCCATGAATCGTTGATCCGCCCGTAAGTCATCCTTCGGCTTCACCAAGAATTTATGCTTTTTCCCGTCAGATCCCCAGATAGTAATCCGCCGCGGCTTAGCCAATGATCCCATAATCCACACCTCCTCATCCATCGCCTCAAACGTAACTACATTACCCGAAAACGGCTGATGCTTATTCCATGTGTCTACAGCCAACGTGGGAAGTCTAGCATCAAGGCATTTTTGCGCCGGGACAACCAAAGGACAAGGGAAACATTCGCCTGCTTTGAACCCAAGTTTCTGATATGTCGTTTTGGTCGTCATTCCCTGCTGAGCGAACTTGGTATCACACTCACTCATTCTTACAAGATGCACCGCAAGAACCTGTCCCTTCTGTAAAATCTCCATCGGATCCTCCGCCAACGGCGTAATTTTCACTGCCCGGTCAATCCGCTCCAGGATTTCTCTCCCCACCCGCCGCCGAGGATTCTTCGGGTGGTTATAAGTCAAAGGGAAGATATACCATAACGATTGACGTGGATGTACAGCCACAATTCGCACAATTATGTTAATCAGCATCCTGACCGCTTCGGGGTGTCGATGTGTTACACGCGCGACTAACTGCGGAAGAGCCGTATACTGCAAGAAGGTAGGGACTCGTCTTAGCTTCTTTTGTATGCTTTCGTGAATCTTCGAGAGTACCTCACGTCGTCTCTCCATAACCTCCTGTGATAATCGAGTCCCCTTCCCATTTGATTTGGTATCTGCAGTATCATCAATACAAAGCGCCGCCTGCTCCAACCACATCGTGATAACAGTTGGCAGCATTTGATGTAGATGGCCTGTCCCCGTAGCTAGAGCCCGTAGGTAATTATCAATGATAACTTTCCTTATGTAGCCAGTCAGCGTAGCATCTGATTGTGCATTACTATGCAGTTTCAATTCATACTCAAGAACCTTCTTGTAGTGTCGTCCCAACCAATAATGCCCCTTTTCCCACGACGGACAAGACCCCGTAACTTGTAAAAACTTCTGTCGCTGAGAGTCAATATTCATTTGTCCCGAAGACTGAAGCCACTTTGCCACACAAAGCTGTGCATGTGCCAACGTTTGCAAATTCGGTGGCACTTTCCGACCAGCGGCTACTGCGACCGATGAAGCCCCACTAGCAGCCGAGCCGGCCACAAGCGCCGCGTTATTCGCAGCTTGAATATCCGCTGCCGCCCCAAACTTATCATTCGCAATCGCTGTTTCCAAAGTCGCAATGGCTCGTCGTCCGTGTCCCTGGAGGTTCAATAACTTTGCCCGCTCAATCAACGCCGACTCGGAACCTAGATTTGTCGCGTGCAAAACAGAGTTAAAAGACTGCTGCAACATCCCCGACTTTCGAGACATCCGACTTGAAGCCAGCCATAAACTTGCAATGTTCTTGTTCGTATATGGCTCCCGAATAAGCTCCATCGCAGCCCTTTGGATGCTGAGCACATATTGCTGGTCTCCGGTGAACGATCCGAGTACTGAAAGACGCCGGTGTAAGCTCGCCATCACACCATCCGTAGTACCCCCCGCAACAATCGATCGATTCGCAAGAATCATCTCTAGATCCGATAGAACGTGACATTGTAAAAGAAGCTCACGGGCAGCTTGTAAAGAGGCTGTCGTGGTATTTGTCAAGGCAGCTGAGATCTTGTCTCGAATTAGGGCGATTGTTCCTGGGATCGCACTATACTCTTTACGGTGGAGACAACGGAAGACTTCTCCTATTGACAGGTTAAAGTCGTCTAGAATATTTCCGTTATAGGAACAGACAAGTTGGTCCAGGTCATCCCAGCGAGTAGTAGCCCAGGCCGCCTCAACCGCATACGAACTAATTTTGTTCTCAAGTGCCCCATTAGCTTTCATACTAGAAGCATAACTCAGCAACACATCTACGCCATGTTAGCACATATCCAGAAAACCTTGATCCCTAGATACTCACCGTATTGCGCCGAATTCTTCAAACAATCCAACAATTCCATCTGAACATCCGCATCAACCTGCCCACTCGACATCCGGAATTCACACCAAGTCTGCGCCGCCTCCCACTTTTGCGCCTTCTTATTCGCCGAAATCTCATGCTCCACATCAACAACTCTCAACTGCGCCGTAACACCCGCAAGACCATCCGGCTCTTCAATCTGTTCATAAACTCTCACCAGCTCCTTCATCAACGCCTCTCTACTTTCCTTGGCCGCCGCCAATACCTGCTTATTCGCCTTTGAATTATCATTTCGCTGTTTCCGTGATGCATAGTTTCGTGCAAGCGGGTCGTTGCTGTTTGGCGCCGTTTCGCGGATGTGTAGTTCCAAGTGAAAAAGGGCCCGGTTGAATTGGGAACAGGCGAGGGCGCGGGAGGCCGTCAGCTGTGGGGGAATGGCGTCGAGGAACTTTTGCGCGCGGGACAGTTCTTGAGGTTGGTCGACGTCTGTTCTAATAGGGACCTTTTTGCGGTGAACATAACGCATCATGTAATCAAGGATGTTAAAGACGCTCTGTAGGATCGTTAGTTTCATGCAACTTGTGTTTGTCTCTGACACTCACCTCTGTATACAAGTTATAGTTCCTTCTCTCCTCAGAACTATTCATATCCCCAACATCACTCTCCATGATATCCAAAACCTGTCTGTTCAACTTTTCATAAACCTCCTCATCACACCCGATAACCACATGACAAAACAAAGACGGCAACAACGCCTCAGCTACCGACGAGTCTTTGATTCTCACCACCCTCTGTAACGGCTTAAGAATTTTCTCCGCCTGTGGGTTCTGTGGGTTACAAACCAGATAAGAGACCATATCCTTGAGCCACAAGGCATGATCTCTATCCGCCCGGAACGCTGGAATCGCCGGTTTCGCTTGAGCCGCAGACGTGATTACATACCGAGACGACATGAACACGTTTAACAACCCTTGATCTGTCGGCTGTAAACTTTGAAATTCCTCCATGATTTTACTTCCCCTTCCACGGGTTCCGGTCCCTTTGATGGCATCCGTGATACCACACGTACTCAAAATCTCTTGGATAGCATACGACAGAAAGACCTGCTCACGGCTATGCGTCGTGGTGATAAAAGTCTTTAGTAGAACCTCCCTCAGCAGCGCAAATCCAAACTCCGTCGTCTCTACTGGACTCTGGAAGTTGTTGAAAATAACGAGTCTCCGATCCTCCTTATTCGCCTCTACCCGGTGGCAATCCAAACACCCAATAAGTCCAAAACATTCCGTCACCAACCGACAAATCTCCACGTCACTCCCGTTATACCTACTCGCGGCATTAAGTAGTGCTCTAAGTAAAGCGGAAATCACCACGTCGGGGTTCTCATCAAGTGAGCCAGATTGGATCCATGCTTGGTTCGTCCGAAGAAATACCACCAGATCTTCAAGACCCAACCAGACAACACCTGCGTTTTCATGTTGAATCCGTTCGATGAAGATTTGAATATGTCTTTTGGTCCCCACCTTCGCCGCTTCCTCCTTGCGCTTCTGGGCCAACTCATCATCCAGCACCGCCAATGTCGTGGTTTGTCGGAGAGGCGGTAACTTTAAGGCGTTCTTCTCATACATCCCCGGATACTTGCCATTCAGTGCAAGTATATGTTTCTCGGCACACACCCTCGTCTCATCGTTGAAAAGACTCCAATGTTGCACAACGACGTAAAAAGTCGTCTCGATCATCATCTCTACATCCTTCGACTCAAGTGTATCAAGCAATGTGACCCACGCGCAAAATGCAGCATGACTGAGTACCGGCACCGCCATGGCTGATAATAGAGCCGCACTAATCTGTGCCTTCGCAAGCCTAATGTGCGTCTTGCACGCAGTAATAAGTAACTCCATTGCCTTGATACATTCCGCTTGTTCGTGGGTAGTCTCGGAGAACTTGAGGGAACTTGGGGGGTTGACCATGTCGCTCATTCGAGTAATGAGACCCAAGAGATGCTGTTCCAAAGCGATCCCAATGATATCGTGCGGTCTTTCTTTCGCCTCTTTTTTGTTGCTGTTGATTTGGATACAACACCATTGGAGGGCCGCCAATGCAGCATCCTGCTTCTTTTTATCCACGGAGGAAGCACCAACGAGTAAAAGCTCATGGATCGTCGGGACTAAAGCCTGGCGCATCAAAGCAGTCACCGTAACAGCTTCAAAACCCCGGTCAATCCTGACAAGATGTTCCAAGACCATCTCATCTGCCCGTTCCGTCCGCTCATGGTAATAAACCAATAAAACAGCCAAAACTCTTGCCGTATACTCTTCTCTCAAGAATAGCTGGACGACACCCAGCTTTGCTGACGCCGCTATCCGCTGGATTATATTAGTGTTATATTCCAACGTCAAATAAGGCAACGCATGACCTCTCGCCACAGCCATCAACTTGTCAAGACTAATATTCAACAGCCCCGCCAAATTATTACTTAATCGAGGACATGAATCCAAACAACTCAAGGTCTTATGCGAAATGTATCGCCAAAACGGTTGAACAAGGGCACTTAGTGACTTTCCCCGTGACTGCGCCAAGCCACCCAGCTCGACGGATGCCATAGCGACAATCGTCGAATTTGCGTGGCCGAGGAAATCTACGAGTTGCACTATCACGGGGCTAACTTCAAAGTCTGGCAAAACACGGCCAAGTTGACCCCAGGCCATGATACATGTCTCTAACAGAGAAACCTCTTTGCGGTCTGAAATTTGCTTTAACAAGCCAATAACTTGATTCCGGTTCCGAACGATGATTTTACTGTCGATACTAGAGGTAGCCTTATCCTCGAGAAGTAGTGGGAATGTTCGTCTATAGGAAGTTAGTAAGAACGTGTTTGAGGTGAAAAGGATTATACTCACGCAGCTGCTATCCGCATCTCCCGTACATGACTACTCAAAGACTTGAGACACCATAACCCCAATGCCGAATTTTGCAAGTCATACAACTCTGGCAGATGAACGTGGACGAGAATCTTCTGTAACGCCACCATGGTTACGATGCGCGGTTTTATCGATCTCTCGAACTCTGGTAGAACAATCAAATTCTTAAACGCCGCAATTAAGTCTTTCTTTACAGAGACACTCTGCTGTGTATTAAGAATAACTGCCGGGTCTGCCATTAAACAGACATAACACCACATTTTCGTTTGTCCTGCCCTTTTAGTATCGCGTTCAACTTTCAACGTAGAATCAGCAGAACAAGCACAGTGGGCAATTGTCTCCACAAATGCACACCGACTATCATCGTCCATCCCAGGGAAGGCGGCTGTGAAAACATGTTCCAACATGTCAGAGTTAATGTCAATGTTGAACCGGTTGTAAATCGTCTGCGCAAGTAGATTATCCGAATCAGAGTATTTTCTCCTCTTTGCATCGGGTGTCCCCGTCTCATCTTGCGTGGCCCATGATATCCCAATCTTGGCTACCTGGTCTCTAACCTTGGTATCTGTAAAGTTTTCGGGGCGTGTGCTGTAGGGGAAGAGGTGGCCTTCAGGTGGGCTAGATGAGACTTCTCTCATCAAGTCGACAATTTTGTCAAAATCAGCCTCCAAATTTGGAAGAGCAAGGAGAAGCTCGACTTTTGGAAGAACATGGGATGCTACCAATTGTGATATCTCTACTTGGTGAACAGAATAATGAACTAGTGAGATTAAAGCGTCAAGAAGAGTTTCTCGTCGAGATATGGTCTCTACATCTTTCCCTTTTAGTTGATCTGGGTAACTAGCCAGTTCTGAACATAGAAGGGCCAGTGTAATTGGGGCCTTTTCGTGGGTGATTAACCGAGCTGATTCCGTAACGTGTCGTTCGCATTTAAGGAACGGCAAGACTAACTTTATCACAGGGGTGATGTCTGACTTTACAGACTCGTGTAGTGCTACCGCTGCGGTACCCAGAAACTGTAGTGAGTCGAGGGCCCACAAGCCATAGTTAAGGAAGATGTCTGAGCTAGCTTCTCGTAAAATGTGATTTGTCATGATGTGGAGGAAACTCGTAGCTTGTCGTATCAACCGGTCAGGAGTGGCAACGATATACTGCAACGCCGCTCTTGGTGATTGATCATGTTCGCCAAGGATGCGATCTAATGTGATTGCTGGTGGCAGTGTGGTTACATATGACGTGGGATTTGGGTTCAACAAGACACCAGTGATTTCTACAAGACAACATATCAATAGTCAGCAAATTATTACATAGTGAGCCTTTATCACAACCCAGGCACTCACCGTTGACAGTATCCCTAAAGTACTCTAATAACTTGGGATATACAGCGGGAATCTTTTCCCGAGCCTTCATAGAATGATACAACATATTGCCCAAACAATCCTCCAACAGATTCTTCCCCGCAGAGAATTCCCCATATCCCATGATAGACATGACCTGCGCCACCAGCCAAATCCAGAAAGGCTCATCCCCTCTCTTAATCAAGTCTTCATCACAATTCGGCTTAACCCGACAATCCATAACCTCCGGCGACTCCCCCATAGCTTGCGCCAAAAACCCCACTGTCGCCGTAACAGACGTGACAGCCTCCCCCGCCTGAGCCCTCGTAATTCCCACCTCCAATGGCGGTCTCAGCGCGGTAATGTGTAGTTTACAAAATGCATATGCCAGTATATGATTGTCGTCAATCCGGTCTTGTGGGCAGGTATACTCCGACGGGTGCTTGTCCTTAATGCGCATCGCCGTTTCTACCAACTTTGTCGCCTCGGCATTATTTGCAACTGACGCCGCTAGACGGACCGGCGCCGAGTAGCCCGCCAGATTGGCATTGTTTAGGGTTGTTGTCGAGGAGGCATCTTTAGATGTGGGGCCGGGACGGTTGTTTGGCGGGGGAGCTGCCTGGTGATGGGCGGGGCGGCCGTGGTTCATATTTGGGACCATTGACTGGGTGTTCTCATGGCTGGTTGGGGGGGTTAGTATCTAGTGTGTACGGTGCGCTTCTCGGTGAGCGCTTTTAATGGATAAATCGGATGAAGATTTCTAATAATTACTATCGTGGATGATGGACACGACGTTGTACATACGGTAGTATACTTTGTCACACCAACCTGTATTGCCTGGGGTTTGGTCGCGACGAATGTGGGGCCACTTTACACGATGGCACGTGATGCTCTTTGTTGGTATTAACCCTCATGATTGTTGTAACCCTATATGATATTGATCAGGATTGTCGGCGATTGTTTGTTTGATTCTTATCAAGTATCGCTTCAATGAAAGTTGAGTAACTTAACTTGGTTTGACAAAAGTGCAACAGATGTGTGAACAATATCTAACCGGGCAAATGACCCAATCGCAACGTTGCCATTATACATACCACTTATCACCTGTCAGCCAGTCTATAAACAACGCAACGTTATTTCTTGGCTTTCCTCACCAGGTGTCTTCAAAAGTTCCTTGGCGGTATCTATTCACATATGTAGACATGTACAATGTATGTGGTATTTTAGCGAGCCTGATGATTCTTACGGATCTTGGCAGAATATCTGTAGGATACCGGTCTCTCTCATGTTGAGTATTTTGTAAAAACGTTGGAGAAGACATAGCTGGCGTACGAGCACATGACAAGCCTTCATATGCGCATGGTCGGACTCGGTTCTGCAGGTGATGCATTCTACATGAACGCTTTGCATTCTATGAACAAGTTTTACAGTATGCAGTATCTGAGATTCGGTATAACCGTCTTGTGGTGGAAGCATCTGTTGGCCACTGCTACATGTTCTCTCCAAAATATGCTAAACGCAAACCGAAAAATACATACACAATAGGCAGGCATCCCAAGTCGACCAATGGAGAGTTACCGGAGGATAAGAAGCCAAGAACAAGGCACGCGACTATGGACGAGAGAAGCAAGAGAATACTTGAGCCGACAGGAGAAAACAGGTGGCACTGATAGGGTAGTCCGATGCCAAGACGAGTACGGTCATTTTTAACACTATTTAAATCTAAGCGACGTCGAATGTTCTATGTATAACGGGATGACTTCGATCAAACCTACCACCATCTCATGAATGTTATAAATGGCTGACGCAAACTGGCGACATTTAGTAGACTCCAGACTGATGTCATATCCAGGATGTAGTGACGAATATGCCAAAAATTGAGTTTGTCCCTCATACTTCCGACAATCGCTTCATTGCCCATGGACAGACCACCTTCAAAAACCACGGATAGCAGGGATGATATGCATCAAGCAAACATGGGTAAAGTCTGATAAAGAGGGGACTGGATAAAAAAGAAGACTAGAGGAAAAACCTCAAATCAAGATTTTGCCAAGACTGGCGGCAAGACTTGGCGGACTGACAAAAGTTCTTGGGAGCTAGAAAGGAAGAAAGACAGATCGAGGGAAGAGCCAGGGGCATTACTCTTAAGAGAGGGGTCATCTTGTGTATATAGGAAATCGGGCGTCCATAGATACGGCCGGATAATAGTTAACTTCCGTAGTGTAGGATGGATTCGGTTGATGCCGTTGAACATCAGGTATTATGGAGTTGGTGTGGAACAGCTCCATTCAAAAAGTTTATGATTATTACGGCTGTCAACCTTAACAAAACGACATCATGTACGTTTTGTCAGGCGGTATTCGTTCCACGGGTGGTCTAAACTTTAAGGCTGCGAGCACTGGCGCATACGTTCATAACGGACCCGGACAATCCGGCCGGGTTGTTTTGCCAAGTCTATCAACAGACCAGGTGTAAAAATGGCAGGCAAACTAGAATCATGATAAGGCCACTGTGTAATAATTTCCTATCTACGAAAAATAATGCGATCCTGCAGTAAATATGTACACACATATACTTGGGGAAGTATATTATTCCTCCCTGCCGATTTTGCCAAGACTCATGGCCGATAACAGCTGCATCATCCATCACGATCCACTCGCTCGCCTAAAACAGAATGACGTCCGATCCAGCTTTTTACTACACAAGCAACTTGAAAATACCGCTAAACATCATATGTAATTCTCCTAGCTGCGATGGCGTGCTTGCTCTACAGCAGGATTAATAGCCATGACCTGGGATATACAGAGCCGGAAGGAATCATTAGAACAATCCCCGTGGGTTGACAGCGAGCTAGAAGCCTTTACGGTACGGCATGGCGAGACTTGCACCGTGGAATCTAGAATCTTAACCGTGAATAGTGCGTTATGTAAATGGTTGACATCATAAATCCTAGTAAATTCGTGATCTGAGTGGTTACTGGCATAACGTAACGAGCTTGGACGGCTAGATGGCCCGGCGGTGAACGGACAAGATCACCATTATGATTGTACAGCTAAACCCACTACACGAAACAAATCTGGGGTCCCCACCATCCAACAATAGCTATGGTGTCATATCAAGCGTTCACAACGACAACCTCAGGTTTTGCAAAACTCACAAGCCTCTGTAACAAAACAACTGAGGATTAGGACTCTACCATACTGCATGTCCTCTATACCTAACCTAGCTCCTACAGGCAAACCCAATATCATCCTCAATATCGGAGCCTTTGTACGCCACCAGCCTTCTCATCAGAATTTACCCGCTTCAAGGGCAAGTCATATCTCAATTCAACCCCGTTAACAATCCATTTCCCAATTGGGACTTAGCATGTCTGTACATACGCAACCAAACAAACGCTACGTCCGTTCCTTCCACTTCCGGTTCTATGTCTTTTCGATTGGAAAGAGGCACGCCCCTCTTTGATTCCTGACGGGACCGTGATTTAGCGTTTTGTGAGGAGAGACATCATGCTGTGTTGCTATCTTGGTTGTTTTCCCCGTCTAGACACACTCCCCACTCACACCTATTGGCCCTGGTATCTCTGGATGCCAAGAGTCTCTTTTTGATCCCTCACATATCTCATGTAGTGTTGGCTTATCGGCTACGGTGGCGTCAGTACATACATAAAAGGTCGACGGCCGCACTGTCGTCGATATGCATTTGTCTTTCTCGGTTCATCAAGCCGATGTCTGCATCCTCTTGCATTCTGCTTGCCATCTAAGCCATTCATTCATTTTCTTTGCATTTGCTATATCCCTTATCTAATAAATCATCTAATACCCTAAAATGGCCGACATCAACACTCCGGCGGCCATTGCCACTGAAAAGGACTCGTCACAAAAGACGTCTCTTGAGAAGGGAAGCGCCCCCGATCTTGTTGCCGATTCGGGTTCCTCCATCCACTCAGACGAGCCCACGGAGGAAGACCTTCGGACTCTTCCCCGTGTCTCGGGAAAGATTGACTGGTCTATTTACACCATTGCGTTTGCCGAGTTGTGCGAGCGTTTCTCGTACTATGGTTCTTCTGTCCTTTACACCAACTTTGTCAACAAGCCTCTTCCTGAGGGTTCGACTACCGGTGCCAGCCATGGTACTTCCGCTAGTACCCCCGGTGCCCTCGGCATGGGTACTCGTGCCTCGCAGGCCATTTCGCTGATCAACACCTTCTGGGCCTACATTATGCCCCTGTTCGGGTAAGTTTGATTCAACAACACTTATACAGTTCTCATTACTAACCATGATCGTACTACAGTGCCTGGTTGGCCGATGCTCGCCTTGGTCGTTACAAGGTCATCCACATTGCTATTGCCGTGTCCACCGTAGCCCACGTGATTCTCACTGCCGCTGCCTCTCCCAAGGTCATTGTTCACTCTGACCGCTCCTTCGCTGCCTTCTTCATCGGAATGTTCATTCTCTGCTGCGGTACTGGTCTCTTCAAGGCCAACATCTCTCCCCTTCTCGCTGAGCAGAACCGTGACCTTCGCATGCGTGTTGAGGTCCGCAATGGCGAGCGTGTCATCGTCGACCCCGCAATCACCAACTCCCGTATCTTCCTTTATTTCTACTTTGCCATCAACATTGGAGCTGTAGCCGGTCAAATTTCTATGGTCTGGGTTGAGAAGTATGTTGGCTTCTGGCTTGCTTTCCTCCTGCCTACCATCTTGTTCTTGATTTGCCCTGTTGTCCTCTGGGCTAACAAGAAGAAGTACATTCTTTCACCTCCTACTGGCTCTGTCCTCAGCAAGTTCATTCGTATGTTTATGTGGACTGGCAAGCAGTCGAACAGTTACTTCAAGTTGAACTGGGAGCATGCCCGTCCTTCTAACTACGCTGTGGCTGACCGCCCGTCATGGATGACCTACGATGATGCTTGGGTTGACGAGGTTCGCCGTGGTCTGATGGCCTGCAAGGTCTTCCTGTTCCTTCCCATCTTCCACTTGGCCTACAACCAGATGTCCAACAACTTGACTAGCCAGGCGGGTACCATGGAGCTTCACGGTGTCCCCAACGATATTATCCAGAACTTGAACCCAATCTCGATTGTCATCATGGTCCCTCTCTTTGATCGTTTCCTCTACCCTGGTCTCCGCAAGGCCGGTATCAACTTCACCCCTATTCGTCGTATGACTGCTGGTTTCTTCATCGGTGCCGCTTCCATGGTTGCCGCCGCTGTCATGCAACACTACATCTACAAGATGTCCCCCTGCGGCAAGTACGCCAACGGTGACGGCTGTGACCCTGCTCCCATCAACGTTTGGGCCCAGTCTCTCCCATACATCCTCATTGGTGTCTCTGAGATCTTCACCAACGTCACTTCCTACGAGTACGCTTACTCCAAGGCTCCCGAGAACATGCGTTCGCTCGTCATGTCTGTGAACTTGTTCATGTCGGCCTTTGCTTCTGCCATTGGTCAGGCTTTCACCCCTCTGTCCGGTGATCCTCTTCTTGTCTGGAACTACGTCACTGTTGCTATCATTGCCTTCCTTGGTGGTGTTGCTTTCTGGATCTGCTTCAGACATTTGGATGCTGATGAGGACAAGTGGAACTTGATCCAGTCTTCCAAGTTCAAGGGTGACAACCAACCTGAGGCTGTTACCACTGAGCAGGTTGCTCGTGAGCAGGAGGAGACTTCTAAGAAGGTTTAAATCATTCATGTATTTATACATGTGTATGGGGCTTGAGTATCGGCGTAGTTGAAAACTTTGCATTGATGTGGCATTTTTAGCATTAGCATTTTATTCCCTTTTAATATATAGCATCATGGATTGGCTATGGCCATTCCATCATTTCATCGTCTTTTAAATCTACACCCGTTGACCGTTTTTGTGATCATGGTAAACAAACTATTCATTAAATTCGTATCCAGTTCGTGTCTAATTCCTCTACATCATATGCAAATACACCAAGTTGGTAAACCACTTATCCTTTTTCAACAGAGTCCGACCCAAACTCCCATTCATAACCTCATCAACAAATGCCTCTCCAATAATCTCACACCACAAATCCGGTCCCTCTTTCCTCTTTGGTCTGAGAATAACCGGAGTACCATGTGAAACGAGGATCCCCACCATATCACCCTTCTTAGTTGCTGCCGGAACCAATGCTAATCTGCCTCTTTCAGTAACGGCAAGACGTCTGTTACGGCATCGTAAGACTGATAAAGCACGTTCTTTTATAGCAGGGGGTGTCACGGAGTAAGGAGTGGGATGGGCGGAAAGAAGAGTGCCGAGAGGATTTCCGTTGATTTGGAGACTGGCGGAGTGGTGGAGGAAGGCGTACCGGGGATATTCGGGTGATGACTCAGCAGGGACATCGCCTACAGAGTGTTAGTATTGGGGGATTGGGATACTTGAAGTTGAAGAACTTACCGGCTATAGAGAATAGGAGGTCTTGTAGTTGTGTAGGTGTTGGGGTCTCTGTTGATGAGGCGAGTATTCTCCATAGAGCATGTGACGCCTCAACACGATGTGCTCTCTTCCCACTGTTAGGTTGAATAACATTGACATCCACGGTTTTCCCCAACTTGAGGTTAGTCACATCATTTGGCGCAACGGCACCCAACCCATCAATAGTGTCAATATCCCAAGCCATGGCTCTGAATACCGGACCCGTTGACTCCCTCTCAAAGTACGTAGCGCCCCATGGAAGTGCCACCTCGCCATCTTCAACACCGTTTGCACACCAAGACCCATCAATAGGATAACATCTAGCATTATCCGGTCGGGCAAAGTTAGGACACCAAGAGGGTAGTGTACCATCCGTAGGATGTCTACCGTCCAAAAGAGACAAAATTGCAAGTGAAGCATCATCCGTCAAACACCGTTCTGCAAAACTGACATAAGTCTTGGCTGCAGGAATATCCGCATCCACGGTCATTGGGACCATGCTGGGGATCGAAAGAAGACTGAAGACTCTATCCTTGGCATTACTGCATTCCGTGTTGGCTGATAAAAGGAGGGTTTTCCGAACAATGGGGAGGCCGATGGGGCTACCACCAGTTTCAGCGACGTGACTTGGATCTGTTGCTGAGTCTACTGATTCTGGAGTACCCATGTGCGTGTCATAAAGATGTGTCGTTAATTTGTTGATTTCGGTGATGTGTGAGATGGCGAAGCGGCCGTCGAGTTGCACATTATGTTGCACGAGGATTCTCTGTAAAAGTTGCCCAAGGAAAGCTTCAAATGGCTCTAAAAGCTCCGCTGCATCCCGGATATATCTCCATTGTGTCATATGTTCACCGCAAAACACAGGCATCGCATGGTTACCCGCCGTTAATTCCTGGATAGCCCACGTGCGTCTCCAATAGGCATTTCCATACAATGTGAAAATACTAGCCGCCATTTTCAGCGTGTCGTCAATATTAGCCGCCATGTAATTCGTCTGTTCATCCTGCCATATTCTCTTAGTCGCATACAACTGCAGCTTGGCACGGAGTCGATGTCCGGGACTCAGTACCGGGTCGTCGTCGAAAGCGCGGAGATACTCGGTTCGGTAGTTGCGACTGATTTCTGTGACGTAACTCATTGCACGACCCACTGGTGCGCTTTGTGCTGGTTCTCCAAGCCAGACTACAACGTTACCGGCTTGGCAGAAAATGTTGTATTGGAGGTCAATGTGGGACTTGATTTCAGCAGAGTCGGCCTGGTTGATACAGAAGACGTCAATCCACATCCATAAACCCATCCGGAAGATGTCGAGTTCTCTGAAGCGACGCAGAGCAGCCGTGAGGTTGGCCGAAACCATCTTACTCCCACCGTCAATGTAGACCTTTTCTGACTCTGTTGGTGATCCCCATCGGTAACTCATGGCCACATAGTTGCCGGATATGGGGCCGTGGTCATTACCCCAGTTATACCGATCTCTGTAAGCCTGTTCACCGCTAGGGGCAGCAGTCATGCTGCGGACTGTGCGGCCCTTGAGAAGGGAATAGTCTGTTCCCGGACAAACATCACCTGCATCTAATAGCCCCTCTTCCAACAACACTGGACTCAAGTCAGAGGCAATTCCCTTAACGGCTGGTCCTCCCAGTACCAAGTCCTCCGGCACAGCATCGAGATCGAGAGTAGAAGCGGTTTGTGTTGGTGGATATTTCTTAAATCTGTCTTTGAGTTTCTGGCGGAGGCCCTTGTCTTCGAGGATACAATATCTCTCGGGATGAAGTTGGGCTGTGATGTACGAATCGAAGCTGATAGAAGGCCGAGACGGAGGCGACCGAGATTCACCGCGGCGGAGACGGGATGAAGAGAGTTCGACGACACGGCTGCGGAGGCTGATAGGGCTGTCTAGGGCGTCACTGGGGTTCCGGGGGACGATTTGGACGAGGCGGATAGACTTTGCAGTCGGTAGCGGAAGATAGGCGTAGGGCTGCGGCATGGTCACTATGCCTTTGGTGAATTATATGATTAAATATTAAGTTTGAATTTGTGGTGTTGATGGAGTTCGGTAGTTGAAAGATGTAGTGTAAGTGAAGTCGTATAAGTCTGAGACAATGTCACCTTTGATGCTTGTTCATCGGTAGTTCATGCAACGATGAGCTAGTGACAAAGAGCGGAACTAAGTCGTGAGGCCGCAAGATTCAGTCGAAAGAACGCGGCTAAAACAGGCGAACAAAGAAGAACCTAAATTCTGGAAGGTGGGTGGCAAATGCTCTAAGTACATTCTGAACAAGAGCCCAGGGTGGGGTTTCCAGACAGGTCAGCCAACAGCAAAAACCAATAAGTCAATGCACCCACCTTGTCCTCCAATCTTGGAGAATTCGCAAAGCGGCCGGTCAACACAAGCTGCAATACTAGCTTTTACGGCCCCTTCCTTCCACCTAACTGTTCCCTGGCCCTGGTCTTGGCTTGATCACGTCACGGTTCATCAAGGTGGGACCAGCAAGAAAGAGGTGCTAACTACATAGCTTTTTGAAGATTTACTAAGTCCTGGTGTGTACGTAGCGCCAGTACTGTTCCGGGGATCCCTCGATGGACTAGAGAGCTAGTTTGGGGCTAGACTGACGTACGGAACTCACCGTCACTTCTGACTGTAAAACACGATTTCCTCACCGAGATGGACAATAGGTCAACATGACTCAACATAGAGAAATCCTATCTTCGGGCTTCAATACGGATATTCACGGCCTCTTATCATGCATCTGCCAAGACAAGAACCATGGACGATTTATAACCCGAGATGGATGCAGACAACCCCTCGACAGATATGTAGGTACATCCATATGTATGATGATATCTATATTTGATGCCCAAAGAACCTGCCATGCAACACACTGTCCCTCGTCCCCGCCCCTCTCCCCAGCAGCTTGATCGGCTTATGTATGTATGTACATGTGGTCCCTGCGCCGACGTATCCGCGAGAATGTGGCCAACAACGGCCGCTGATGGTGATGCTATTGCCGTCTGTGGTTGTCAAGACAGGCATGATGATCCAACCATTGCAATGGATTATGCTCGTGGCTGGGTGTTGCAGACAAACAAAATCTAGGGAACATACAAATGACGGCTCTATCAAACGGGGCGTCCGAGTGCCGAGTCATCTTCCCAAAAATAAAAAGATGAGAAGCACTCAGACGTCCGGCCCCTTCATTCTGCTCCGTAGTCCTTCCATGTCCTGTTATCCGCGGACATGCCAACACGTTTGGTTGGAAGTCAATGCCTAGTTTCTAGAAGCTGGAACCAGCCGGCCGCAAGCAAGGTTACCTTTTTAGTTCCCTACCAGGGCCCCCTGGAAGGTCTTTGGTGGAGAATTCTTATCTCCACCGGCATTGGACAGGCCGCACAGTACATCAGCACACACACAAACCACAGACTAGACGCCGTAATAGTCTTGTCCTGTTTGTAGCGTTGCATCCGGAAGCGACGGAGCGGCAATTAACATGGCGGGGAACATGTGTACTTTCATCACAATCGCCCCACCAAACTCACTAATCAAGCGTCAAAATGACGTTTTAAGTCTAGATTTGTCATGTTACTCGCCCAAAGATTTCTTATAGAGTATAAGGCGTAACCTGCGTGTGTGTTGTATGCTATGTGTTGGTTAAAACAGGAAGGTGCTTGCAGAGGTCTATTGGGCATTCATGTCCTCTTAGCATCCTATATCTGACATGTGCCTTGGCTTTTGTTAGGATGCTTGGCACATTCGCATTGTTGTCCTGATTAACAGGGTTTGTGAATTCTTCTCCACGCAGAATGGCCAATTTGGGTCATTGTAGTAATGGTCCGTCATGGATGGATTGCTTTTCATTTCCCAGCACCCGCATCAAAAGTGCGCAATTGTGGCGAGCTCGGAGGACGGGCAAACCAAACGACATCAAGTAGCCCCAGCATCACATGCAAGTGCCGTGTACAATCTTCGCCCTTGCAGGCAATGCTCCTGGTAAAATCAAGGTTCTATCCCTCAACATGACTTGAAAACCTAGACATACCCAACCAAATCGACAACAACTCGGCCGCTTCCGTCAACATGTCTCAGAAGGCTATCAAAAGATCTGCATATCGGCCGGACGACGCCAGTCTTGCAGTAAATATTGCCAGCTCATGCATTCGGTTCCCATCTGCGGGGTCATCCAATGGAATCACGTGTTGAATGGTCTCCCTGTGGTCCCTGCCGACGGCCATCCTGCGTATGTACACAAGTCGGAGACAAGGTACAATCGCCTACGGGCGGAGGTTGCCATTTCTGGAATCGGGACCATCAGCCAAGACTTTTACTACTCCCTTGGGACTCCTCCGCGGAGCCAGTCGTCATAGAAAGCTAAAAATTGTTCCGGGTGGTGGCGTACACGACGTTCCGACTTGCCTAAATTCCGAAGCTTGACATTTAGAGCCTCAGCTCTGCACGAAATATTGTGGAGTCTAGCTGATCATTAAGCAAAACTATGGATACGCTTATGTTTGCCTGCACGGGCTTGACAACACATGCAAACTGGCGAACCCACAGTTTCTGGATTACGCCATTGGCGAAGACACATAAAACCAGTCCTTCAAATGCAGAGGTTTTCATAGTCTGTGTGGCATGGGCCATGATGAGAATAGCCTCGTTAAATTTTTCAAACAACATCAGTCGAGACTGGTATAATCTTCAAGACAGAATGATACGATAAACCTGGCCTTATTCATGGGTCCGCCGAAAACCTCCACATACGATCATCAAAGTTTCGCAGTTTTGTACGTCCTGCGAAATCAAATGTTCTCTTGAACAAGATTGATACAGGTTAAGAGTAACGTTTGTGTGTGACCTTCTGGAAGTCGGGTGGAAACATGTCATAATTCACGCAAATACCTCCCACGTGACTATTGACAGGGTACGCATAAACTAGGGTTAGGTTAATGATGAGTTTGCTCTTAAGCTGGGCAAGAAGTCCACATTGGAATCCATAATGTGCGTCTGTTTGTTGGACCAATGGGAGCGTTTCTATTCCAGTGGTGGAAGCAAGCAGGATGGGCCGGATATACATACCAAGCTCTCCTGGCAATGGAAATGCTGTCAAACTTGTAGTGTGGGGGCGGGTGGTATTCAATCCACAATATCTGATATGTCATGCATGGAAGCCCAAACATTTTAATACTACAACAAAAAGGGCACATGTGGCTTTAACATGCGGTCTAGTAACTGACATCATACAACCTATTTTGCGTTTTCATGTGCTATCGTTGTGTGCCCCACAAGTTGCCGGACCGCATTATCGGCATGGACGACGTCATTGTGTGACTTGCTAAGCAGGTGAAATCTAAACCAAGGTTGATGAGTATCCGTGATTCAGATAGCACTTGATTGTAGCTTTGCATTGTGCGCGTTTTTCGGCATCGGGAAAATATTCAGTTTGCTGAATGCTGTTGTGTCTAGGGCCTATGATAAAACGTAGAATATTATGAACTGTCATTGTAGCCATACATACATGAACACAATCAACATAGTTGGATTCATATTCTGGGAAAAGACCCCGCATAACGCGGGTTTCATGAACAGTTAATCTCTAGATGTTCGTTTTTTTTTTTGTGTGCTATCAATGATTTCATTTGTCCCAACTAGACACATGACAAGTTTGAATGTTCCTCTTACACCGCAATCTCGATGACGGCAGAAAAAAGATCAACCTAGGCCCTGTGGCTTTTAGCGTTCAGCCACTACTCGCCACCGCTATTTGATCGGTCCAACTGCTGCCAGATGCGGCCCCACCTATTCAAAGCCCGCTAACCCGCTGAATCACCAGCAAAAAGTACCAGTGTCAACGCACACAATGACCACCGACAGCTCACTTTAGATCATCGGATATTTGTGACAATAGCACTCTCTCCAAAACTCACAATCTGCTTCTTCTCGCATCATCTCTTGATTTTTTTACATCGTCGACATACCATCCTGATTGTTCTTTCGTCATCACCAAACCCTAGGAACCATTCGGCTCATCCTGTACCCTGCTTTGCGCAACCGCTATTCCATTTGGTCGCGGGATTATTCATTATTTTGATCAATCATCTTGTTCACTACAGTCAGCAGCCTTGTCCTTGATTCGACTTTCGACCACCGGTTGCTACCCGCAAGTTTGCGATAAACCACACCCCGGAAGCATCTTGCGCGGTTTTGCCCAATAGTCTAATTATTTTATTCTCTACTGTTTGAAGCTTCTCGCCACAACCCCTCTATCGTTCATCCATTTACCATGTCGGCGCGCGACACTGGGCATGCTAATGGGCATGCCTCCCGGTCCAGTTTGAGCAACGGCCACTCAAGACAGGCCTCTCTCTCTACAGTCCAATCGCAAGTTCACTCGCCACCGAACCTGCAACGGCGGACAACCATACAACCCCGCCTCCAAACACAGTCCGATGAAGAAGACCGCCGAGGGTCCACCGCCAGTATCCCACGACGAACATCGCAAATAGATCGCGCTAAAAGCGAATACGGGGACAGCGAAAACGGCTACGTTGACGATGATCGGGACTATTGCGGAGCCCGGCACGGCTTTGACGAGCAATATGTGACCGAAGATATCACCAACCTTGCCAATGTATGTACCTCAGTTTGTCGTCTAGGGCCCTCCTACCAAGCTCCGTCTTACTAATACATATTGATATCTACAGAGCTGGCAAATGTACTTCACCGATAAGCGCCATGAAACCACAGCTAAGCCGAAAGAGCCCCCACCAAGTCCTGAAGATTGGCGTATGACGGATCGCCTCAAGACCGTTTCGGCCGCGCTTGCTGTCTGTCTAAACCTCGAAGTTGAACCTCCGGATCAGCTCCGGACCACCCCCGGTGCTCGCATGGAAGCTTGGGTTGATCCTACCAAGCCCTCGGGATCCAAAGCTCTCGAAACCATTGGCAAGAATCTTCAGTCTCAGTATGAGTCTTTGTCCATTCGTACCAGATATAAGCATTACCTTGATCCTTCCATTGAAGAGATCCGCAAATTTTGCCAAATTCTCCGACGCAACGCCAAGGACGAGCGCGTACTCTTCCACTACAACGGCCACGGTGTACCGAAGCCAACTGCCTCTGGTGAGGTCTGGGTTTTCAACAGGAATTACACCCAGTACATCCCCATTACTCTGTTCGACTTGCAGAGTTGGCTACAGGGTCCTACCATATATGTCTGGGATTGTTCAGACGCCGGGAACATCATCCCCAACTACGAGCGCTTTGTGGAGAGACATGAGTCCGAGGATGAGGCGGCTTCCCAGATCGATTCAAATCACCAGAAGATTAACTACCGTCCATATATTCATCTGGCCGCTTGTCGTGTCGGTGAACACCTTCCTACTAACCCTAATCTTCCTGCCGATCTGTTCACTTGCTGTCTCACCAGCCCTATCCAGATGGCTCTACACTACTTTGCTCTACAGAACCCATTACACACCAAAATTACTCCCGAGCGAGCGCGTAAGCTTCCGGGTAAGCTCGCAGATCGCAGATCACCTCTTGGTGAGCTCAACTGGATTTTCACCGCCATTGCAGACACCATCGCCTGGACCACTTTGCCCCGTGAGAAATTCCGACAGTACTTTCGTCAAGATCTCATGGTGGCGTCTCTGAACCGTAATTTCATCCTAGCACAAAGAATCATGTCAACTTACGGCTGTACCCCACAGTCATATCCTGAACTTCCAGACACACGACAGCATGAGTTGTGGAAAAGTTGGGATTGGGCAGTTGAGATGATTCTTTGTCAACTGGATGAACTTGAGACTGCAGATGAAGAGGCCAGGGCGAAGAATCTGCCTATCGAATACAACTATAATGCGTCTACTTTCTTCCAAGATCAGTTGACTGCTTTCAACTTGTACCTCGACTCCCGTGATGCCATGAGACAGCGGGCTCCAGATCAGCTTCCCTGCGTTTTACAAGTATTGCTCAGTCAACATCACAGAATACGTGCGTTGACACTTCTCAGTCGATTCCTTGACCTGGGACCATGGGCTGTGAAGCTTTCTCTTAGCATTGGTATTTTCCCCTACGTTCTGAAACTCCTTCAGTCAGTCGCTGTCGAGGTCCGTCCAGTAATGATCTTCATCTGGTCGCGTATCCTCTCTGTCGATAACACATGCCAAACGGAGCTTGTTAAGGATCCCCATTGCCTCGCGTACTTCTCTCGGTTATTGCGCCCTAATGAGACATACCCGGCCGAGGTCAATGTTGGCGACCACAAGGCAATGTGTGCCTTCATCATCACGATGATTTGCCGTGATTTCGAGGTCGGCCAGCGCTGCTGTAACACTTCTGATATCATGACCTCGTGTCTACACCATCTGAAGAATGAGCAAACGCTTCTTCTGCGTCAGTGGGCTTGTCTCTGTCTCAGTCAACTGTGGCAGAACCTCCCCGAAGCAAAGTGGAGAGGGAACAGAGAGAATGTTCTTAATGAGCTTACGTTGCTTATCAAGGACCCAAGCCCGGAAGTTCGTGCATCAATGATCTATGCCTTGACTACATTTATCGGTATCCCAGAGATTACTGCTGAGGTACAAAAGACCGAAGAGAGTCTGGCGTGGACTATTCTCCCTGTTGCCAACGATGCCAGCCCTATTGTCCGCAAGGAGTTCTTGGTGTTCGTATCTACGTTAGCAGTGAGGTATGAATCCAAGTTTGTTGTTGCTGCATTTGAGAATCTTGTCGAGGAAGATGCTATGACGCAGAATGCTGGTCGTGATGACCACTTTACTGAAGGTCGTAGTGGTCTTCACTACGCCCCACCTGCCAACAGAGAGCGTGATGGCTCTATCAAGCCTGATTCTCGCGGTCTCTCTTACAACACTGTTTTCGCTACCTTGTGGAAAACGATGCTCATCATGAGTGTTGATCCCCATGTCGAAGTTCAAGAAGGTGCGTCACAGATCATTGATTATGTAATGGAGTCTCTCTTGGAATCTTCCGTGGGAGTCAAGGCTCGTGAACTCCTTCAGTCTGTCGAGCGTAAATCTGGTGTCAATATCTCGCGTGGTCACCAGAGAACTGCTACGGCTAATGGGTTTTCTATGAACAACAGTCAGTCAGCAGCTCCTGGCCTCTTGCGCCGGACTGCCAGTATGTTGTTCCCGCTTGGTTCTTTGTTTGGTGCTGAGGATAAGACATCTCATGCCGCCGCTCCTCAACAACCGAGCACGCCCACATCAACCCTCCGCGCCGCCTCTATGCGCAACATTCCTATCGAATCATTGGCAGAGGAACCCGCGGATGGTCATTCCCAGGCACAATACAACTTGGCTACTGAGCCCCCGCCTGGCCTCTTTGAGCCCACTGTCTCTGAATCGGTGCCTACATTACCTCTCAAGAGCACCATATTGGAGTGGTCTATTGAGCATTGGCGCCAGCCCAAGATGTGGAATCAAGAGGCCGATGAGCCCGGGAGTATCGAATTCAATGAACGCTTGTGGCGTAAGACTCGCAACGAGGGCATTCTCAAGAAGACCCAGCCACTCAAGGCGTTCGCCGGTAGCCACAAGTGGAGTAACTCCATGGGTATTGTGAACAACAACACACAGCCTGTTCACATGTCCTTCCACCAGTTTGAAGATCATCTGGCGGTCGCCGATGATGGAAACACGGTGACTATTTGGGACTGGAAGAAAAAATATTCCCTCAACCGGTTTTCAAATGGAAATCCCATTGGTTCCAAGATTCGGGATGTCAGGTATATCAACGAGGATGACCAGGCTTTGATCATGCTTGGATCTTCAGATGGTGTAATCCGTGTCTTCCGTGACTATGATGACCCAGAAAAGATCCAGCTCGCTACTGCCTGGCGTGCCCTGACCGACATGGCACCAAGCAGCACACACAGTGGGCTTGCCCTTGATTGGCAACAGGTTACTGGCCGTGTGCTCGCGGCAGGTGATAACCGTGTGATCCGTGTCTGGGATGTAGACCGTGAGATGTGTGCAATGGACATTCCGGCTCGTTCGGGCTCCTGCGTGACGTCATTGACATCGGACCAGATGACAGGCAATATTTTTGTTGCTGGCTTTGGTGATGGTGCAATGCGTGCTTATGACATCAGAGTGAGACCACAGGACAGCATGTTCCGGAAATGGCGTGATGAGACTGATAGACAATGGGTCATGGGCGTTCACATGCAAAGAGGTGGTCAGAGGGAGTTGTTAAGCGCTAGTCGCGCTGGCAAGGTGCGGCTTTGGGATTTACGTATGGACAAGCCGATGCAGACGTTCCAGACGACGAGAGATACTTTGAGGACCATCAGTCTTCATGAACATCTCCCGGTATTCTCCGTGTAAGTTCATCTCGATATTTCTTTTCTCAATCATTTCACTAACTTTATAATATAGTGGTACATCTACGCATACTGTCAAGGTTTTCAACCTCGATGGGCAAGAATTGTCCCGGGTTGAACCTTACTCCGGCTTCCTTCAGCAAACCCGAAACATATCAGTTTCCGTCACCGACTTCCACCCTCACCGACCAATTCTTGCAGCGTCCGCCTGGGGTGATTCCCACATTAATCTTTACACATGTGACAACCCCGAAAAGGAGGTCGGCTCCTAGAGAAGGCGCAGCTCTTAGAGGAGGTTTTAATTTTTCCTGGAATATGTTGTTTGTTTGGGACTTGAGTCTATAGTCTTGGCAGCTGGAAGCTGCCGAGGTTCATTTTTATTTGGGTATCATGGTGATGACGGTGTGAAATACTGATGCTCAAGACGGGTTTTTATGATTGACGGCTGGAAATATTTTGTTTGGCGGGGCGTACACGGTGGTTTATCCTAACCAAGAATACTAGCGTTTCCAATTAAAGCTATACTTTTTGCACCAACCACATTTCTTACTTCTTCAGTGATATATGATAAACCATCTCCAGGGTTATCTAACCGGACATGTGTAACCTTAGGTCTCACCAACCTCCAGCTGATGTGCATGATTCCCGGATAACCCCAGATCACTGTTCTACCGGGCGAGACAATATTCCGCCCTTACAGATAGATTTAGCATTGATTCAGCACATGAAACTACTTTAAGAGAAACTTGAATCGGGCCAGCCTTGTCCTGCGGAGTGACGTGTATTCTTTTCAGTGGGAGTAACAGAATATGGAACACGCAATAGTGCTTGGTCTTTAGAAAGCAAGCAAATTTACAGATGTAGACTTTTGTCTACAATGGCATGGGTATGTGAAATGCGCCATGGCAACGGGTAGGGTCTACTGTGAGTATAGAGCTTTGGCGGCCCTGCAGGTTTAGATTGAGAACGCGCTGACAATGTTCTTGGATTTTTGTTTATTTTTGGGGGTCCGAGGGGACGGACAGAGTGGGGGGTTGTATGCACATATGTAGTGGAAGTATCGGGACGTTCTTCTGGAAGTTCTTCTGGAAGGAAATCTAGTTAGAGGTGAACAACGGCGTGGTCAGATGAGAGACGTCAATGGATTGACGAGCAAAATTTTGTCTGAAGCCCCTTTTGTCTTTCTTTTTCTGTCTTGGTCTTTTAGCCACTTGTCACATGTGGCTTTGCCTCGTTTGAATGTGTAAATGCAACCAACATGATCACAAAGAACCGCCACTAACATCCAACACAAATTCCGCTACGCTTTAACACAAAGTTGCTGAACTGTGGTACGGTCGATACATCGCCGTGTCAGTCCAGACACTTTAACCCCCAACCATACTTACTGGCCACTTCAAATGGCCGCTATATGTTTGGCGTCATGACAGCCACGCGGTACACTTATTGTTGTCGACAATTAGTCGTCGAGAAGCATGTCATGCGTCAATGCGGCCTCAAATCCCCCAGAATGCCCCTGGAACTAGTAGGGAATAGGATCCGGATCACCGCCGCGCTTTAATGCAACACCTTCAACGACAACAATAATAAACGTTGACCGAACGGAATCCTCGCTCAACTGTGTGGCTGGTTGGCGCATGTCAGATGGTTGAATACATAACAACAGAATTCCATGCAGCTTCCATAGGAATGTTTGGCACCGAATCTGACCCGGTCATTCCAACGGTACAGATACAAATTCCCGCGAATTAGGTTGAACGTGCGGGTCGGAGCTTCAGGTCGACGCGGAATATGGTTTGTGCGCTTCCTAAATAGGCTGCCAGCAACAAGATGAAAGTGACCCTTTGGAATCTCCTTCTCGTCCCAAAGCCACATGCGCGTCGGAGCTCACCTCATGTTCTTGATATAGGTGTGTATGTACAGTATTTGTACCAACTACACGCATGTCATGGCACACAACAAAGGCGGATCCGTCTCCATGGCAAAATGTGGCGGGATCCCGTGGCTGCCGCTCCCTTTGAACGCCGTGCCGTTCGCCTTTGTCCCGTACATGCATTTGGCCGTTCCTCTTGGCTGAACTCAGCCTCCGTCTTGGTGATCAATACTGAAGACCTTCTCAGTGCCTTGGCTTCGCTGTACCAACCAATCACCCTGGAAATTCATGTGGCCTCACCAGTACCCCTGAAAGAACGTTTCAAGGATGGTCACGTTGAAGTTTCCCATTAAATTGTGTTATATACCCCAACCCTATCACAGTTGTGTGTGACCTTGGTGTATCTAAGGAGATCGATTCACATCCCACTCCAATACGTAACCAAGATCTACCATTTTGCCTAAAGTCTAAAGTCTTAAGCACCCTTTTAGCTTCAAAACGGTTCCTTTATGTCCAAAATCAACTACTCCAGTGTCTACAACTTTAACGCTAAATACAGGGCACTGATTTTTGTAATTAGAGATTACAGACATGTTTTTTGCCACTGTTGATTCTAGCGTTAGAAGGTTCAGTCTAGTTTTAGCGCCCCTGGTGCTAACGCGTTGGCGTGATTCCTGCCCCTGGCTGTCCTACAACCCTACTGGTTGGCTGTAGCTTCTATCGTTATAGGCAAACAGCACAGGGTGCAAGCGAGGCTCCATTACCGTGCATACGCAGTGATCCCTCCACCACCCACTGGACGCCAGGAACCAAACGTTGGAATAATCCACAACTTGACGTCCTCCTTCACGTCTCGTCTTCTCTTGCTGCTGACGGCCGACCGTTTCCCACTTCCATCCAATTCGCACTCGACCGCCGGAAGGATAACTGGGCCAAATACACCCGATAAGCGTCTCCCACCTCGACCCGACCGGCTCCGCTTTCGTTGACAGCCAGAACACTCTTCTTTGGCATCAGCGGCCGCCCTTTCTGTCGGATGCCTTGCATTGATCCTGTTCGCCATCGTCCACCAATGATTTGAACTTAGCGCTTTGTTTTCCCTTGCTCGCAAGTCGCTCTTTTTGTTGACACTAAGTTGTCTCTCACCATCGTCGATTGATCGATTTAGAATACCCTCGCTGCAGACAACACATATAGCCCGCATATTGGCCATTTACAATCCTTCTTGCCATATCGAGCGCATCACGGCGCTATTGCCATTGCTGGTATACTTTGAGTAATTGCACCGTGTCTACCAATCCCCTGCGCCATAGACCGAACTACCTACATCTATAACTATCGCCACCAAATACCGATTACGATACCCACAAAGGTGGACCTCGATTGTATCATATCGCCTCAATGTCTTTCCTGTTTAAATCAAAGAAGGGCCACGACCGAAACCTTGCTAGCCGCGAGGGGGTCCCAGGCTCCTCCGGATCTAAGGGCTCCATCTCCCGCTCCACACCCACCGGCAGTTTGAACTCCTTGCTGGATGAAACGCCCGTAGGAAGCCCCGAACAACAGCAGACTATGGGATCTATGAACCGTCGTGGCCCCAGTGCTGCTGATAACCACAACCCCACCGCTTCCCCACCGCCAGGCGCTCAACCTCAGTCACCAACCGGAGCGCCACAAGGAGGTCTTCAACACGGCGCGGCTCCTGGACAACAAAAACCCGGCCCACCACAACAATTAGGACAGCAGCCGTCTAACAGTGATTTACCCGTGAGTTTTAACCAGTATTCACTGAAATTCAAAATGGTGTTTCTCGGGAGTCTCCGGAAGTTTAAAGGACTTGCGATTTGTTTGAACGGGTAAACTGTTTCTTGTTGAAGAAGTACACGTTTGCGCCGTTTTATCTTTGTACCCACCATCTGCGTTAGAAACGGAAACTGTAAACTCGAGGTCTAGTTTTGATTTTCCTAGAAACTAAGTTCCTCGAGCTTGTCTCCCATTTATTGCAATTTGTGGCTTACCTATGCATCTGATGTTTCTTGTCTCACAAGCCGGCGGTTGACATTGGGACTCATAAAGTGTCCTTTTGGTTTCTGCGGCGGTTTTATTCTGCGACATTGCACGACAGGACAAAAGAGTGTCGAACATCAAGTCCCGTTCCTCCCGACTCCCGATTACACAACCAGATGTGCAATATCTCCGTTTATCTCATACTGACAAACCTGATTATATAGCTTCGCAATATGGCACCACCCGGCCAAGCTCCAAACCCCAATGCGGCGTTGTACCCATGGTCTCAACGTCGCCTCACCTACACAACGAACACTCCTCACCCATTCCCTAGATATGGCGCCGCTGTCAACTCTGTTGGTTCCAAGGAGGGAGATATCTATATCATGGGTGGTCTGATTAACAGTACCACAGTGAAGGGTGATTTATGGATGATTGAAGCCGGTTCGAAACTTGCCTGCTACCCATTGGCTACTACAGCTGAAGGTCCTGGTCCTCGTGTTGGTCACGCCAGTTTACTAGTTGGTAACGCCTTCATCGTTTACGGTGGTGATACAAAGATCGAAGAGAATGATAGCCTCGACGAAACATTGTATCTGCTTAATACGTCTACCCGTCAATGGTCTCGAGCTTTGCCAGCTGGCCCACGCCCATCCGGTCGCTATGGGCACACTCTGACAATCCTTGGATCAAAAATCTTCATATTTGGTGGTCAGGTTGAGGGAATCTTTATGAACGATCTCTGGGCCTTTGATTTGAACCAACTTCAAAACCCCACCAACAAATGGGTTCAGCTCATTGAAAACACCGAATTAGCCAACACACCGGCGGATATGCCATCACCAAGAACTAACCACACTGTTGTGACATTTAACGACAGAATGTATTTGTAAGTTTTAATTCACTGTCTCAAAAGTACGGGGCAAAGTGCTGACAGGACCCCACAGGTTTGGTGGAACAAACGGATACGAATGGTTCAACGATGTTTGGTGTTACGACTCGCCTACAAACAAATGGTCCCAGCTAGACTGCATCGGGTACATCCCTGTGGCTAGAGAGGGACATGCAGCCTCATTGGTAGACGACGTGATGTATATTTTCGGTGGTCGGACTGAAGATGGTAGTGATTTGGGTGATCTTGCGGCTTTTAGAATTTCTACCAAACGTTGGTACACTTTCCAGAATATGGGCCCATCGCCTTCGCCAAGGTCTGGTCACAGTATGACTACTGTTGGAAAGTCAGTTGTTATTGTCGGTGGTGAGCCCAGCTCGACTACTGCGGAAGTCACAGATCTTGAGGCTGTCTATGTGTTAGACACCTCTAAGATTCGTTACCCCAACGACAATGCTCAGCGTGCGCCAGGTCGGAGACCCAGCAACGAATCCCCTATAGCAGCAGCACCTGGGCAGCGTCCCATGCGTGACGGCTCCGCTGGCGGCGGCCCTAGACAAGGCCCGCCTCCTGGTTACCAACAAAATGGCCAGAACACCAACATGGCCAACAGCCCCAACGGAAGACCACCGAACCGTGGTCCCCCAGGCCCCAATGGACCCCCCGGTCCTAACGGAAGACCCGGGCCCAATGGACCTGGTGGTCCACCGAACGGGCCTGGCTACAATCCGAACCACCCTGGAAGTATTGGTCGTGCCCGTGGTGCCTCTTCCGATAGAGACGGAGCTATTGGCAACAACTCACCAATCACCAGAGACATGCAAGGAGTAGAAAATGGTAGACGGACTCCCCAGTCCAGATCTGGATCTAAGAATGAGCAACATCAAGATGCGCCCCGCACTAGGTCTGCCCAGGGTCGTCAAGCTCGTGGTCAAGGTTCTATCGACAGCACTCATGGAAATGACTCCGGAATGAAAGCTGCCGTTGCTGGTGGTATGAGTGCTATGGCCGCTGCTGCTATGGCCAATGGTGCCTCCGCTCCTCCGACCAACAGCCTTCCAGCCGCTCCTGGTGGTCCTATGAGTGGGCCTATGAGTCCCACCGATCCTACCAAACAAGGCTCTGGCCCCTCTGCCGCTGCTGCCGCTGCTGCTGCTTCACTCACACCGAACCGTTCTGCTAGTAATGCCAACCGTCGGTCTTCTGTGCGTAACTCACAGACGGTTGCCCTTCTTAAGGAGTTGGATTCTGCGAGAAATCGGAATGCTTGGTATGCCTCTGAGCTGGAGCTTGCCCGGAAAGCTGGGTACTCTCCTAGCACTAGCATTGGCCCAGTGTTGGAGGGTCGTGGAGCTGAGTCCTTTGACGAGGAAGACAAGTCTCTTATTGAGGCACTTCTCGCCATGAAGAATGAACTGGCCAACGTTCAAGCTTCAGTAGACAAGCAGGCTATTCTTGCCGGCAAGCAGATCGCCGAGGCAGAGAAGCAACGTGATGCTGCCATCCAAGAGGCCGTTTATTCTAAGGCTAAGCTCGCCGGTCTTGGCGGTAGCGCTGCCAACAGCCCCCAGCTTGATGAACACGACGATATGGACCGCAACAGTGACATAAGCCGTCGCCTCGCAACCTCATTGGGCGTGCAGCGTGACTTGACTCACCGGCTTGAAGGCGCTCGTCTCGAACTTGAAGCTGAGCGCAAGGCTCGTAAGCTTGCGGATGACACTACTAGTGCTACCCAAAAGCGTCTTGCCGAATTGGAGAGTTACAAGCAGGTAACATCTCCCCAGGTTGAGCAACTCAAGGCGGAACTTCACGCTCTGCAGCGCGAGTCTCGCGAGCAGACTGTTTTATACACTGATACGCTTGCAGCGATGCAATTACTCAAGGTCGAGCGCGACGAGCTTGTTTCCAAGTCGTCTGATTCTTCTGGTGGCAACGATCATACTGAAACCATCTCTTCCCTCAGGGCTGCAGTTGCTGCTTCTGTAGAGACTAAATCCCACATGGAAAAGTTGTATGCCGATGAGCGTGTCATGCGCGAGGAGGCCGAGGCTAAACTCGCTAACATTGTTGCTGAGTCTGAGGCTCGCGCTATTGAAATGAGGACTCTCACCCAGCGTCTAGCTGATGTTGAAGCTCTGGCAGACAAGCATGCCCAAGAAGCCCAAGCCCACAAGAGAGCGATTGTTTCTGGTTTGGACAAGATTGATTCTAGAGATGTTAACCGTGGTGACGCTGAATCTGAGAAGATTGCCATCCTCCAGAGCCAGCTTGCCACTGCCAACGGTCTTGTCAAGAAGTACCAGGAGGAGGCCAATGTTGCGGCAGACAGACTCCGTGGTGCTGAGGAGCGCATTGCCGGTCTTGAGGTTTACCAGGAACAAGCTAGCCGGGAGGGTGTCGGTATTCGTCGCCAACTACAATCCACCCTCAAGGAGACCCAGTCTCTTCAAGGTAACATTGCCGAACTCAAGAACAAACTTGCGGCCCAGCAGCTTGAGGCCAACGCTATTACTATCCAACACAAAACTCTGAAGGATATTCTTGGCGAGCGCGGTATTAGCCCAACCACCAGCGGTAAAAAGTCACAGACTGGCTCTCGCGCCGTGTCTCCCGAACAGCAGGCCCGTCTCAAGGAGTTGGAGTCTCAGCTGACGGAGGCTCATAACGCCCACGAGAAGACTAAGGCCACCCTAAACACGCAGTTGCAAGAGTCGGTCGGCCACTACCGGGATAAGCTCGCTCAACTCGAGCAGGACTACAACTCGGCGGTGCACTATGTCCGTGGTACCGAGAAGATGCTTAACAAGCTCAAGGAGGAACAGACTGCTTACAAGACCGAGAACAAACGTCTCAAGGCAGATCTTGACAGCTTCGAGGATAAGCTCGTTGCTGCCACCGCTGCTACATCTCGCACCGGCGATGTGGACAAGGAACGTGATGCTTTCGAGGGCAAGATGGCACAGCTTCAGGCCGAGATGCGCAATACCGTTGCTGATCTCCAAAAACAGCTTGCCACCATCCGAGCCCAACTACAGGAGGCTGCCACTGAGCGTGATGTTGCTGTTGAGCAAGCGGAGGAGATGAGCCGCCGTATTTCTTCTACGAAGAAGGACATTGAGACTCTCCAGACGGAGAACTCTCTCTTGGAGCGCAGAGCTCTGGACGCCGAACACAAGGTTTCGATGTTGCTCGATCAGGTCGAGTCATCAGTCGATAACTATCGTCGCCGGTCACGCCAAGTTCCCAGCTTCAGTGGCCCCCCCGTTACTGAAATCGTTACCCCAGTAGCCCAGACCAACGTCACGGTCACTGAGCCTATCATTATGACCGAAGCCGCGCCAGCAGTCGAACGCGAGAGCTTCTATGGGACTCCCGACGGTGGTATTGGTAACCGGAACAGCGCCGCACTGGACAGTTTAGCGTCAGAATTGGAAACTCTCCGTTCACAGTGGGAGGCGACTAGCAAGAACTACCGCTTGAGTAACGCCTTTGAGTTTGATGGCCAGACTAATGGACCCCGTCCCGCTGAAGCCAATGGGTTGGAGATCAGCTCTTCTTTGGCGGATTGGCGGAAGCGTCTGGATAGCGAGGAGCGTGGTCAGGATGGTAACAGCAAGTAAACATCCGTTTCCCGTTTCTTTTCTATGTTAGATTGTCTTGATTTTGGTTTTTGTTCTTTATCTATTCCCATCAGTTATGCTACCACGGCCGCCATGTCTCCGTCTGCTTCTGCTGTCTTTTTCTTCCTTTACTTGCTTTCTTGGTAATTTCTGCCCACGACCTGGATGACGTTTTAATTCCTTGGTCATATACATTATAAAACGGGCGTTCTTTTTATTATTTTTGTTGGTTGGGTTTGTTATGGTTGCTTTATTGTTGGCATGTTTTGGTTGGTTAGTTTTGTTCTGCACAAGCGGGTTGATTTATTATTGGTTTGATGATGTGAAGATTGTTTGGTTTGTAGATGGATATATTATTGAATTGTCATATTGTTTTTACCTTGCATATGTATGGCTGGTTTTCACATGTTATTCGCACTCGCACCCGGTATAACAATGTACCGATGTATGATGTATGCATGTATATCAAAGATGGATTAATAGTACGCATCACCTTGTTTCTGGTGTACATATATGTCGGCACATATAAGTAAGCCAGCTACGATGCTATGATTATATGCATCCTAGGGGCAGTAACTGTGGCTGGCACAGTGACTGGTGACGGCATCCAACAAAGGTATGTAATTCACCTGGAACTTACGGGCGTTCCCTTAAGCCGGGCGAGTATCAGGCAAGATGTGGATGAGTAGGAGCGGTGGAGGGAGCGGTGGCTTACAATTTTGATATGAATTGGGTAAAAAGAAGAGTCTTCTCAGCGGGCAAAGTGCAGAAGGAAAAGACAAAAAGTTCCAATGTATCTAGTGATAAGATGCAAAAAGAAAACATACAACACCGGGTATTCGCACGTGGTCACCCACCGTACTACTAATCCAGCGCTCTGTGGCTTGACTATGGGGGAGCAGACGGGACCCCGTATTTTCCGCAGGCTATGGTCGTATGTGGAAGATATGCATACTAAGTGGGGTTATAAGGAGTTCATTGTGGAGTTTTGGAGATGTTTTGGGGTGATGGTGTATAAGTCGATATCGATATAGATTAATAGGCGGATAAACTCGCATAGAAACGGGCCGTTGTTGATATGCATTGTCGTAACACCAGGCGGAATCAAGTGTGCTGTTCATGTCCGAGAAGGTGCGGTGGGGAAAGCCGAAAGGATGTCAGGTCAGAGACGTAATTGGGGTAACTGCGGGATGTTTGCATAATGGATAAATTGGATGCAAATGGCAGCGTTATTTCCAATGTTGATATTGGCTGGATGTACGGGACATCGTTACGTTTAAACGAATCGCATAATATTTGAGTTTCAATTTCGATTATCGACGAATCACGAATCATGGCTTCATCACAGAGTTGGATCACCGTGAAGGGGGACAGTGGGTTTTCCCTTGAGAACCTCCCTTTCGGCATTTTCTCTACCGTGGACAATGAGGTACCTCGGCCGGGTGTGGCTATCGGGGAGACGGTTATTGACCTTGCGGTTCTTTCGGTGGGCCCGGGGTTTTCAGAGGTATTCCCTATGATTACTTCGTCGGAGATTCTACAGAGGAAGACGTTGAATGAGTTTGCGGGGCTGGGAAGGTCTATTACGGGAGCGTTTCGGGCCCGGTTACAAGAGGTTTTGACTAAGGGGGGCAAGTTCAAAGGGTTTCTTGAAAATGACGCCGATTTGAAGAGGGAGGCTTTGGTTCCCTTGGGAGAGGTCAAGATGCATTTGCCGGTTTCGGTGGGTGATTATACGGATTTCTTTGCGGGATATCACCATGCTCATCACTGTGGTGTTATGTTCCGGGGGCCGGAAAACGCCTTGGAGAGAAACTATCTGCATATTCCCGTTGCTTACCACGGACGTGCCTCAAGTGTTGTTGTTTCTGGGACGGAAGTCAAGAGGCCTCGTGGTCAATACTTTGATGTGTCTAAGGATTCGCCGGTGCAGGGTGACTGCCAGTGTCTCGATTTCGAACTGGAACTCGGGTGTATCATTGGTAAAGGAAATGCCCAGGGAGACAATATCCCCGTGGACTCGGCGGGTGAACATATCTTTGGGTTTGTTCTCCTCAACGACTGGAGTGCCCGTGATATTCAAAAGTGGGAGTATATCCCATTGGGACCGTTCAACGGGAAGAATTTTGCTACGTCGATTAGTGCATGGGTTGTACTTGCGGATGCCTTAGAGGCGTTCAAGACGGAGGCTTTGGAACCTAAGGGGAAGAGTGTGCTTCCTTATTTGAATGAGACTGAGAAGAAGTCGGTGTATGA
This sequence comes from Huntiella decipiens, assembly GCA_003032515.1. Taxonomy (NCBI): domain Eukaryota; kingdom Fungi; phylum Ascomycota; class Sordariomycetes; order Microascales; family Ceratocystidaceae; genus Huntiella; species Huntiella decipiens. The sequence goes on from NETU01000546.1 coordinate 344,075, forward strand.
TATCCAGCTGCGCGTGGCTGTTAAGAGTGAGTTTATTCTGACCCGGTATTGGACCCAAAGTTTGAAAGGGATTGTCTGTTTGCTTGAATGACGGAACGGTACACATTTCCGTCAACTGGATGCAGGCGAAGTCGCTATTTCCGATTCATTGTTGGAACCAGTGGTTTCACCCTGCAGTTTTTTTTGTGAAGTCGGTTAGTACCGATACGGGTTTAACAGATTATGAGGAACTGTGCCGTTTCCCTGCATTCGTCTGTTTGTTCGCCTTCACATTTATTTGATATCATGGCTGCACTGGTAAGGCAAATTTCTGCGCAGCCAATAACACTTCTACTTAAGGATTAACGTCCATATAGTTATGGCGTGCTGTGTTATATGTGCACATCCTATAGCATCAGCTTGTGCGTTCTCAAAAAGGAAACTGACGGGGGGCGGATGTCTGTTGTGCGCACATATTTAACTGTCCAAGTTGACGGCCCAATTGCCCAATGGGTCGAGCCGTGTTTCTGGTTTCTGGAAAGGCCATGTTCTATCGGGGCCAGGGCCATCTCGTGGTCCATCCGGATAGTGACGGGGAGTCGTGGCGTCTTCTGGAATCAGAAACATGCTTCTACGATTCTGGGTCCGTGAACGTCTTTTTGCCTAGGTGGGCCTTGTTTGGGTGATACCTGAGATGACAAGGGCGGCACGGGCAGGTATTCCGTCCTTGGTGTTGAGGCCTTGAGTTGATAATCGAAAGCGCCACCTGGGGGGACGGACGAGAAACGGGGGTCGGACTCGGTGGTGGGCTATAATCACCGTCGTGGTTGAGCGTTACAAGGGCCATTGCGGTGGCTCTTGGTTTGGTACCACTGTGTGTTACGGAAGAGTTTATATTGGTAGTGTGGCTGAAGCCGGAGGGCATTGACTATGGGTTGGGTGACGAGATAAAGTGTCCGAGGGCTGGCCGATTGGCGCGGTTGTGCTGAGCTGTCAGCTGGCTTGATTCAGATGGATGGATAAGTGCCATCCATTTTGGGCTGCCGACGATTTGCTTGTTACATTGTCGATAGGATTTTTAAAGCGCCATGACGCAAAGTGCGGAAGGGCATAATCGGAATTCACCGAGTAGTGTGGTTGTTTCGAACAGGGTTGAGGTTTTTATGCGGAGATGTGGAACGAGCCCTACGTTTGCTTTCCGACGTACACGCGTGGTTACTAACATAATTCTTTACACAGACGAACATGACCCCGCGTCTACATGTGTTGCGCAAGTCAGTTCTAAGAATCTCATGTGGTCCTTCCCGCAGATGATTGCCCATCACACTATGGGAGGATGTCCTTTAAAGGCGGGTGATTTGTTGGGATCAGGAACGATTAGCGGGACTACGGATGGGACTAGGGGGAGTTTGATGGAAATTACGGAGGCGGGGAAGAGGATGATTCCGTTGACTTCGGGTGGACAAATGACGTATTTGAGAGGTGGTGATGTTGTTAAATTTGAGGGCGTTTGTGTTGGACAAGATGGGAAGAGAATTGGCTTTGGCGAGTGCATTGGTAAGGTCATTGGGTAATCAGATAACTATGTTTTTACGAGAACATCAGTCAACATCCGACAACAAGCTTCCAATTTCCTGTCATATCTCATGTCTATGTCTGTGTCTGTGCCTCATCGGGACATCGGTAGAAGGCCATCTCGCCACCAATCCGTCATTACCACCCTTGCCATTCTTCACGCCACTCGTCTCCATGTTCTTTTCGAAACTGTACAAACACCTCCACCTCCACCTCCATCTTTTCCAAAAGAACCATCGGCGTCGGCCCTTTTTTCACGGTAACATTTATGACGGTCCATACATATGTACCGATGTATGTTGGTATCAAACGTTATATTAACCCTTTAATGATGTAACCCTATACAAGGATCGCGAAGGGGATAAGTGAATTCCCAGAGTTTTTGCTACTTTTGTCCTGCCTGGGCTACCTCGAATCTTGTTTCCTGATTGGGGTGACGGAATTTCAAGTTTGTAGGGTTTGTGGGTGGATATTTCTTTTTACTATTGTGTAGATGTAGGGTTTTTTGGAAGGAGAGACTGGAGGGTTGGGTATGTGCTTTTCCGTGAGACTTGGACATGGTTTTTGCCCGGGCCGGGTACGGATATGTCATGGCAAGAGACGGACGGATAAACGACAGGTTCAGCTGCTAGGTCGTGTAAAGACACCAAAAACACCACGGAACAACCATTCTTCTCAACAACGTTTTTCCCCCGCGGAACAGACTACGTGAATACATTTACCCACCCTGTCTGTACATTCTCCAATCCCGCATCTGGAAGAATTCTTTCCCTCTCAACAATCTTCCCGTCCTCTCTCCATTCTTTCCTTCTCTCTTTCTCTCTTCACCGTAACTACCCCCCCTCCCCGTTCCACAGCACAAGCGGAGACTCGCCGTTATAGGAATTGCACTATTGCTTCGGAATCATCAACACATCCGACGCCGGATTTCCGTAGCGAGATGAAGACTTTTTGAGGGGCCCTGGTTTTTTGTTGGTTGCGCTTCCATGTTCCTTGTTTGTAGGCGGAATGGTGGTGGCGGGAGTTAGCGTCAGGGCCGGGTCCGGTGTTTTTTTTTTTGCTGGGAGGGGACTTGGTGTCTTCTTTTTATGGAGTTTTTTTGTGTCCTTTTGTGGATGTATTAAGAGTGAGTCAATTTATTGATGGGGCTTATGATGATTCCTGTTTTGCGGTGTTTTTGGGGGCTCTAAAGTGGTTGTTTGGAAGGTTGGTGAGGACGCGCTTGGGAGCGGTAAATTAGCGATTTTGAGTACATATGTAATGAGAGTACGGAAACCCGTTTAGCGCCGGTAGTCAGGGCTATGGCGACTTGTTATGACCGGATCTGTATCGATGTCCGTACGGATTTGTACATTTATTGTCTCAGATCAACGTCACTGGTATGTATGCATGCCACTATCGACCTGTCATTTCATCTCCCTCGATTTTCCCACGTAATCTGTTTTCTTTTTTCATTCCTCTGCTCACCACCACCCTTTCATCTGAAAAATGGCGTGGTCTGATTCTTTGAAGCCCCACTATGATTTATCAAAAACCCACAGACCACCCCACTAGTCGTCGACTTTTCTGTCTCCATTTCCGTTGTAGTTATGGTCGTGGACTCTCGGACCTTTCAGTTTGTGCTTTCTTTTTGTTCCCACTGTATTCTCTCTTACTCGCTACACTTGTAAACATGGTTCCCCATCCCGTCAGCCAAGAGCATATCCGAATACACGCAAACCCACAGATTATCCGCATTACTATCCTGTTCTTCTCACATTATAAGCCTCGGAATACGCAAGTTTGCCTGTCGTTTAATCCTCAGGCTTCCTTTCTCGGCGGCTTTAAATGTAGTCTAGCCGTATCAACCGCTTCAGCTACTGGTGTCCCGTGTGTCATTATAGATCGACATTGCAGTATTCATGCGAGTAAACACTCCTTTGATCAAATCAACATGTGAACCTTCCGTGTCTCTGCAGGTGGATCTATAACTAGTCTGTGGATAGTTCATAACTCTGCCAAAAAGGCCATGCATCTCTATTCGTCCGCTTTCCCAGCCCTTTCTATCTTCACCCGTCGTCAATGCAAGGGTTACCACCCTATCACCATAGATAGGACTCGAAATCCTTTTGGAATTGAAGTGTAACGTTGTATACGAAAGTCATAGCGTCGCCCTGCCAAGTTTGCTATTATAGCGGGTAACGGAATTTACAGGAAAAAGGAAAATTCGGCAGTGGAGCTATTTCATTAGTCAAGGTTAGTTTCCGCTTTGTGATGGATATGTCAAGTTTTGTCAGAAATGAATAGCCGCCACTTTTTTTTCTTTTGGAGGAAGCCTATCCCTGGTAATTGTTTATCCGATGCTAGAGATTTCTAATCGGGGACTCCCCTTGGGGGAGAAAAGAGGCTAACTATCTTAGTTTCCCGAACTAAACCAACTTGTCAGGGAACAACCACCTAGCTTTTCTGTTGAATGTACAGATGTGGCCTCTTGGTAACCTCCGAGTTCATGTTCCGACTGAAGACACTGGGTCATGTGGGTGCGAGCTGGTATCTCCGGCTGACTACTCTATGACTATCTGATATGGCTGGTTTATTAATTCTCTCTTGTACTGTTTTCTCTTGCCTTTTGTAGAGACGCCATGAGAAAACCCGCCACCTTAGAGTCAGATTGTAAGCCTGAGACACGTCTAGGACTCATTCAACTACGGTCCCTTATTTACACCATCCCGTAACGCCTCCAGACGCCGTTGAGGTCTGAATATCCGTATACAACCTGTCCGTGCTTGTCTGGTGTTTATACGTTGCCGTCGACCAACGGCAAGACATTATTGTAGTGCTATGGTCGGAGTTTCTCCATGTCATTGACCTCGGTATATGACAACAATCTCGTGGTTTGACAAGGTCATGTTAACATTGGCTAGACGTTGTAAAAAGCAAAGTCAGGACGACAAGGGCTCATAACCCGTGACACCACCCGTAAGTCGATGGGTGTAATAACCATAATACCAAATTTCGCGGCTCTACCAACTTTGATTCGTCCCAAGCCCACAAGTTCAGGCCAGTCTGTGTTGCCATGCCACATGCAAAGGCAAAAAAAAAAGCACCATCCATCCATCAAACCCCTAAAATCAGTATTGTCCAACGACGCACTCAGCTCGCCACTTTGCCTCATACCTGCATTCATTCTATCCATACCATCCTAATACGTCCTCATCCGACTCGGCCATCCTGTAACGCCCCGGCGATAGCGACCCGTCACAGTCACGCCCGAGCAACGTGCAGGAGGTGTATTCCAGAAAGAACGGACCAGGTAGGTGGATCTGAACCTGACCTGAGGTTAACACACGTCCGTTGTGTTCGAATGCGTTTCCGTTTTCTCATTACTAGAAGCTAGTTGCATATGTAGCTGGTTAATTTTTCTTCCACTGGCTGTGCATTTATGTGCACACGTAGACGGCATCCCCTTGTTCCGTGGGATCCATCGCGTCTACGGGTTCTGGCACTTTCGGATTACACGTCTGTTTTGTAGCGGAACTAGGTGCTCGCTGTGAAGAATTATAAGCTAGTTGTCATCCGAACCAACACGAACTGGGTCTTGTCCGTACTTCGTCTCCGTTGTTTCCGGGTCCACAGCCACGTAAGTCGTCATTTGATCCATAACCAAAGTGGAGATGTGTGGTGGATGAAAGTCCGTATAACCAGGGCTCATGGTTTGTCACCGATTAAGTAAAGTTTTTTTTACTTTTTTTTTTCACGTTCCTTTTCACTGCTCCTGTACGGTTATGTCATTATGCTGTCCAACCCCCAGACATCGGAATTATGGACAAATCCCCATCGTGAAGGTTGATGTGGGTCCTTTCTACAGCCGGCGCAGTGATTCTATTGGAGTATACGCTTTGCAGGTTTGACCCATTGTAGGATTCCGAGGTGACATTTCACATCTGCCTCCCTAATGAGGAAGGATTCTGATTATAACCAGATTGGAGAAAATCTGCATTCCGCCGTTAGACGTGGCTCTTGGACCAAGATAGGTTACTACCGTTATTCCGTCCAGTAGAAGGACAAGATTTAGGCGGAAAAAAACTGGAAAAGTGTCGTAGGAAGATGCAATGAGACTGATTTGTTGGTCCTTTGTGATTTACAAACGAGGGAAAGAGGAACGATCGACGTTATCAACAGCGCCGCCCGATTTCCTGATGCTCTGGAGATTGCCCTTTACGTGTTAGTTGTGTTTTGTTTTGTTTTGTTGACTTGTTGTTGTCGTGGATCATATGAGGTTCTAGACCAAACGAAAGAGACATACGAAAGAAGCAATGGAATGGAATGATGGAACCTGCGGAACCAGCTTCTACAGATTTTCTTGCTTATTATTTACCTAAAGCCCTAGCCGTCTCTGAGACAAGCCTATAGTTCTCGGGATATTCTTCTTGATACATGCATACATAGACAATTAAAGAACGACGGGTCGTTATTATACTTTGTATGGTCATCGTGAAGTGAAGGACCGGACAGGGAAAAAAAGTGTCAGTGGGATCTTTTGCCTAAGCTTCCCTGTTGTGTCAACCCCATAGCTCATCCTTCGATATTTCTTCTTTTCATGTTCCCTGGAGACTTCTGTTTCCGCTTGTTCAAGGTCTTGATCAAGTCCGGTCTTGTACCGTATCTGCCCCTCTCTTCTCTGTTTCTAACGGCCTGTTCAATCCCTATCATTCATAGTTTCCTTCTATCCTCGGATGCCTAAAACACCATACAACCAAGACGCATTTGCCCCGGGCCGACCTGCGCACCAAGTTCCAGAAGCCAGTTTGTCGTTCAACACACCCGCTATAATACAATCTTTGATATACGTTCAAAAACTCTATGTTTAAGCCTTTCCAGCACTCGCCTATTTCAGATTGATACAATCAGGCGCCGTGCTTCTTTCGCAATGCATATTTCTGTCTTCCTCTTTTGATGGAGGGGGGGGCGGGGCGAAGCCGTCTGCGAGGTCTGGCGCTACAAAGTGGAGATATGACAAGGGATACCAACAACAACCAAAAAGAAAAAAAAGGGTAACTACAGAGTAAGATTTCATTTAGTGAATTTTATTCTTTTTTCGGGTAAAATCAAGGCAAGTTGCACGTGTTTTAAATCGTAAATTCGGCAACTACTGCTATATGTACAATTGGGCTATCTTATTTTCTTTCCTGTGAGTATCATCATCGCCAACTTTTTTTTCCTTCCTTTCTTTCTCTCTTTCTCTTTCTCTTATTCTTATCCTTTTTTCTTTTGCTTGATTTCTGTACACCCCCAGTCTACCAGCTCCATCTTCCTCCGCGACATCGTCCACACCACGATCACGACCGCTCGATCCACGTCGTGCAAGTTAATCAATTCCCCACATTATATCAAGCCACTAGCCCTTGCCCATCTCCATCGCTTTATTTCTATTATTTCGCATCAAATCCCGTCTTTTTATTTGTCCTTTGATTCTTTTTTTTTCCTGTTTTTTTTTTCCGTTTGTTTGTTCTCTGGGCCTTGTCTGTCTGTGTGCCTGTTAGTTTCTTGTTCTGAGTAGTTTCCAAGCTTGTCTTCCTGGGTCCTTCCTTCCTGGTCCTTCCTGGGTCAACCTCTCCGTTCTATAATACCAGCACCTCGGCTTCTTTTTCTGGTCTTCGATCCGGCTTCTTCGTCTCTTTTGTTTCCTTTTCTTTTTCTCTCCCCTCCTTCCCCACGTCTCATCCCACATTCCGCGCCAGATTTTGATTATCCATCTGTACTCGACGTCGTCCATCTATCTCGCTGCTTGCATCTGCATAGCTGCATCTTTGTCCACCCTTTCTTTGTATATCCATCCAATTCCCTTTGCGCAAGCCCCGAGTCTTGTGCGCCACTACCTGCGGGAGCATATCCACACAATAGACATATCCTTCACCCCCAGTCGGACCGGCGCTCGTCATACGCCTACCTTTGCGACGCTTACTCACCCCATTGTCATCAAATATTAACTTACGCCATCGCCTGCTTTCAAAACTTACTCCGCGTCCTCGCGCTCCTTTGACTCGCCGTATCTCGATCCAGTCATTGCCTGTTTTGCTTCTTGTGTCACCTTTTTTCACAATTACATTCATCTTTGACTTTTTGCTGCATCTGTTTTGTTTAAACCAGCCTGCGCACAACCTTGACGCCTCATAGCTGTACCTCACACCCCTTCCCACCACCTTTCAGCTTCCATCGACTACCGATTTCTTCCCATCTTGAACTATTACCCCAACTCCGTCTCCGTTCGTCTCTTCTTTTTGCTGCATATCCAGCCGCAATCCATCAATCGTATCGAATTCCCAAAGCTTGGCTTCAATATTACCATCAACTGACTTTGCCACTGCTTTTAAATTACCGCACTTCAGACCCTCGATGGCAGTATGGAGCACCTCGAGACGCAGGTGAGCGACCTGCGCTATTTGGCCCAAGCTCCAACTCGTGCTTTGGGAGCTATCGGTAATCTTTCCATGCCCGTTCCATCATCCTCGGTATCCGACCCCGCGCGGGATCCTCATTCGGCATCATCTTCGGGCCAGCCCCACCATTCGCAACTTCCGCCCCCAATGTCCGGTCAACATCCTTCGTATCCGGGCCATCCGCCACATGGACAGTCCCACGGTCCTTCACATGGTCACATGCATCCAGGTCAACATCAGCTTCCACCACTACCACCTTCATCACATCAACAATATCCGCCTCACATGGGACATCAAGAATCGCATCACCAGCAAAATTCTCAAGTGCCAAGTCACCAACATCAACATTCGCAATCCTCACAATCGCATCATCAGCAACATGGAATGCACGTCATGTCACCAACTAGTTCTACTGGCACACCGAATAATTTGCCACCTTATCAGTCTAGCGCTTCTGCATCCATGCCGCCGCAATCTGGAGGCAGCAGTTCCGGCGGCGCGCCCGGAAATGCAGGCCCCCGGAGTGTTGATGCAGCCATCCACAGCAGCTCAAAACGGAAATTGGAGGATTCTATGGCTTCTGAGGACCAGATGACGCCACAGAAACAACAGCGCAGCAAACGTAATAGAGTAAGTACTAAACTGCACCTTGTTTTATGCCCGAGACACTAGTCTGCTGTGTCTATCGGTGTATATTTCAGCTTGTTCAACATGCTTATTCCACTTGGGTAACCACTTACTAACATGTATTTCTACCTGACAGTACATAAGCTTAGCCTGGTTAGTACTTCAAACCTTTACCGAAAACCCGCGTACATCAAATTCGCGCCCTGTAGTGTATTTTCTAACTCTAAATGTAGCAACGAATGCAAGCGTCGCAAGATCAAATGCAACGGTGAGACACCATGTCAGCGTTGCGGAAATCTCCAACTTGCTTGTCTTTATGCGCCAAATTGCTGCGCCAATAACTTTAAAGATTCAGACGAGTTCAAAACCATGACGGGCCAAATATCGCGTCTCCAAGAACAATTCGACAGTCTCAACCAAACAGTTTCTACGTTACGATCCGAAACGTCCCGGATATCCACAGCCGCCACACCTTCTCATCTTACAGGCATCCAATCTCACCATTCGCAAACTCTGCCACCACCCACATCGGCCGGCTCAGTTACGCTTCCCCCACCCACATCCGCCCATCAGCAACCAATGGTATCTTCGCCTGCAGCGTCTAGTACATCGCTGCAGAAGATTGACCCAGCACTCACTGTAGTATCTGGCGGTAGCTCGATTAAGGCTTTTGGTGGCCGTGGTCCTTCAGGTTACACAGATTCACATCCGCCACCGCCACCTAGTCACCATTCCGGAACAGACCTCACTCATTCACAATCTGGCCACGGGGCATACCGGTCTATTTTGGATACTGGCAGTATTCGGGGGTCCGGGGGATATATGGGGCCTGGGGCTGGTGAATCATATCATCGGCCTTCTGGTGGGTCTTCGAGTGAGGAAGATCCTTTATGGGATCTTAACTACGATGAGATGATGCGGATGTGTAAGCTTTACGACGAGGAGTGCGGGATTTTGTCACCTATGTTGAACATTGGCAACGTTATGGCCCACGCACGCAGTGTCGCATCTATTATGAGTGATGGCACCAAGGACCGTGGCTTACTCAACGATGACAAGACGCTTTTACTAAAGATTGTCATTTGCTGCGGTATGGCTGTCGAGGATCGCGGATACAGCGAGAGAGCGTCTGCTTTGTACGATAGCATGGATCACCGACTCAACAAGAAGTTGGCATCGGATGACGTTACTGTCAGTGATATTACTCTGTTGGCTGTTATGGCCGGTTACAGATATCTCACTAACAATGACGTGTTAGCATGGCGCATCATGGGACAAGTGGGACGTATGTGTATTGAGATGGGACTCAACACTGTACAGGGAATCAACAAGATTGCCAGTGAGGAGGACAGGAAGACGGCAGTTTTGGCGTTTTGGTCTGTTTTCATCTTGGATCGGAGGTGGTCTCTTTGTGCTGGGTTGCCATTTGTATTAACAGATGAAGCAATTGAGCGGGATTTACCTGTGCCGGAGGATCAAAAGGCCATGCTTGCCATGATTGAGTACTCTAGACTAGCCTCCAGAGTGTGGCGATCTGTCATGAACATTAACGGTGCGCTTATGCCCGATATAAGCTCTGATACAGCATTCCAAATGGACTCGGAAATTCGCCGGTGGTACGAAACGGTACCAGACGAGGTCAAGGTGCATAACTGGAATACGCAACAACATACAGTTACGACACCATCTTATAATCTCCAACGACTACGTGTTTGGACATACTTGAGATTGAACCAGTTGCGCATCTGGGTTTACATGCACTTTCTCAAGAGTCCAAGCAGCATCAAAAGAAACCCAGCTCAGGCGAAAATGGCGGTTGACCTTGCCAAGGATTCGGTCCGTTATCTTACGCATCTGAACACCACCACGCCCATCTACCGTCGCGCTCAAGTGTACTACTATAACTTTGTTTCCTCGATCGTCGCGACGCTCTTCCTGGCCTGTGTTCATGCACCCAACACCTTCCTACAAGCTTACCGTGAAGACTTTTACCTCGCTCTGGATCTCACTCGTGACATTCACCAAAAGACTTGGGTATCTAAACGCCTTTGGGACGCTATTGGATACACTCGTGACATGGCACCTCGTGTGGGTGTTAGACTTCGCGCGGCACATGACCTTTCTCTCGCGTCCATCACCGGAGCTGCGACTGTCAGCATGGGTCCGTCCGGGTCTGGATCTTCCTATGGAAACAGCCCACGCGATGATGCGCCATTGGGCCGGTTGGGACCCGTGTTAGCGCCTATGGGGCGTCCGCATGGGATTCTGAATGGTTCGGCGGGAGGTTCTTCTGGACCTTCTGGTGCGGGGGCTGCGGGGATTCTTGGTACTGAGTCGCTTTCAAATGGTGCGCAGTTGAAGGCTGAGTGGACGAGACTGTTCGATGGGTATATTTCCAGTGCGTACAGTCAAGGTACTGACGGTAAGGGGATTGGTGAGAAGGAGGGCGTGAGCGAGTTGTTCACGTACCTCAAGAAGTTGTATTGAGGAGTTTGTGTCTGATTGGCGAGTGTTCCTTTGTCATCTCTAGCATCATCATGTCTTTGGTTTTTTGGGCTGTTTTATTTTTGGGATTGGATCATATAGAATTCTTTGGCGTTGGCTGTAACTGTGCATACACAATATACCTATCATGGCAAATTACATGATATCTTTGTCGCATCTCGCTTCTTGTTTTACATGTGACTTGTTGTGAATCTGGTGATGTCATGTGGCTGGGAACACAATGATTGTGGTATCAGATGCGTAACCCTCCTAACCCTGGTTTTTATGTCATGATCGATTTGATCAGGAAGGTGTTTTTTTTTCTTCATGGCGTTAGAACAACCTGTCTGAGGGATGAGTGACGACTGGTGTTTGACGGACTAGAAACAAAAAGCAGAAACAGGCGCCGGAGAATTCCTATTTGCCGACACGTGGACGGACGACCTATGACCTACTAGCGCTTGGGGCCAACGGCGCGGCTTACAGAGGATTTCGGTGGTGATAATGGGGGAGGTATATCTCACAACGCCGGATTTGGACTGAATGGGTGAGATATTGAGAGGGGAAAACTAGGACTGTGCGGGCGGAGAAGATGTTCTAGGCGCTGGATCAGCGGCATTTTTTGAAGGATGAGGATGAGGATGAGGATGAGGAGATGATGGTGATGTTGTATTCTGGTGGTTTATGCGGGGCTGCAAAAGTTCTGGATGGGTTTTGGGGAAGGAGGTTACGTGGGTCGTGACATCCTGGAGATGATGAAACGCGGGGTTTCATGCAGGGTGGTGCCGATTACAGGGGTTGTTGGTGGATGAGTTTATGGCAGAGTTGAAACGAAGCGGATGAGGGGACGGTTGGTTTCTTTTCGTTTCATAGGGATTTGGTCAGTTTTATTTGGTTGCGGATGAGGGGATTAGATGAGTGGGTTTGAGGGAAATGAGAAATTGTGAATGGAGATGAGAATTGGGATATAGTGGTTTAGAGGCGTTGAGAGGCGTTGAGATTGAGTGACGTATGTATCATTCAATCAATCTCGTCAAACAACTCAAAAGACAAACAGCAAACACCTTACAAGGAAATATCCCCAAAAACTCAAAAATCGGAAGAACACCCGACAGTTAACCAGATATCACGCACGCACACAACTACCATCTACAATCCAACACATGTCAAAAGTACCGCCGCCACCATTCATTCTTCGTCCCTTTCATCGGGACACCATTCACCTCGTCCGACAATACATTTACACGCGTCAATAATACACACCCCCGGTTCTCAAAGAAGCCACTAAGAAGTTTAAAAAATACGGCTAGAATCTTTCACTTGATGGTCCGGGGTTATTAGGGTTGTCGGAATGATGCCGGTGGG
>NETU01000552.1:0-67936 GCA_003032515.1 Huntiella decipiens
TCTGATAGCAACAAGTCAAGAACGACAGGCGCAGGCCAGGAGCCAGCCGCGTTCTCCCGTGTAGATACCACCGGAGTAGGGGGGGTCGTGGCGACATCTACGTCCATTGAGGATACTGCAGACACAGCTGCGGCAGGTACCCCTTCGTGGGCGTCGTCGTCGGACATCTTCGGTGGTCACTTCTACTTTTGCGGGAATGCCAAAATGCTCGACGCTGATTTGTCAAGGCTTCTGGACCGGCAAATAGAAAGGAAAGTTTTTTTCACCTGGCGGCTTTGGTTGTGGCACATGTGTGGCAGACTTCATTCTGCCTTGCGCAGGCGAGGCATTGGCAGTTTTCAACACTACCCACCATCTCAACTCCAACAGTAGAGTTCTGGATGTGGGTGAGAGCCTCTGGGCCAGGGTGTCCGAAGCGTTGGTGCCAGCGTTTCGCCGTAGCGGCGTCCGACCGACCCGGATCTAACTGGAGAGATGTATGTGTTGGTGACCAACGCGACCACTATAGATGCAGTATTCTTGTTAGCTTCTGTTTCCTTAAAGCGTGTTCCATATATTCCACTAGGTGTGCCTGCGTTGTTGTCCAATACGGTGTCCAACCCGAACAGTTGCCTGTCCCCGAGATGCCGGCGTGGCCGCTGTAGTCGCTGTGTATGACGTACGTACTTTCAAGAACCATTTGTTACGCCATTGCAATGGTGTTATTAGAGGAATACGTATATATAGAATAACTGCTTTAAGGAGTAGACTTTTAAAAGGAGGATATCGGGGGGAACCTGAGGCTATGTAGATATCCTGAGTGTGGATACCAGGTCCGTGTATACCAATACCCCTCATCAGTCTCTCCATAGGCGGGGCCTGCATGAGAGTAATGAAAAACAAATGCCCCTCATCGGCAAGAGTACTAGATAGACCCTAACACCATCTGATACACCGTAGTGGATCAGGAAACTGACAGGACACACCCAGCAAAGAACTTGGTTCTGTTCCGCTTCATATGTAGAGTGGGGTTCATAACTTACATTGTGGAAAATCGAGCCTGTATAGGTCAGCTCTTTTAATCACTTCTGTGATGATGGAGTCGTCCTCCACAGGCGGGGCAACGTTGGCGCTGCTTATCGGACGTATCTTCGTCGGTGTCATCGCGCTTGCGCTTGGAGGATGTACTGACGTTACGGACGCGGGCAGCTATCATAACGGCCTTGGATTTATCGGGCAAGCGACGGGTCCGTAGCCGACTTGACGAGCTTTTCTGCTTCCTCGTTGCGTCCCTAGAAGCCCCCACGTGGTTCTTTTCGTCATGATTGAGGTTACCAAAGACTCTGCATCTAGGCTTATCTTTGCAGTCGGAGGTGGGGTGCTAAAACCAACAGGAGCGACACAGCGGGATGGAAGGCGTCCGGCATCTGATGACCAAACATTCGTTCTGGCTCCTTTCGAATGTCATGCTGGCGGGGAGTCCCTTGCCTTCGGAAATGTCAAGTCCCACTCTCAAAGCAGCATCGTTAAATCGCTTCGTCTCGACTTGCCACTTGATCGACTTTACGTGACTACCGGTCTAGTTGGCAAGTACATGTATAAGTGATATTAAGCTCTAAAATGACTAAAAGGCCTGCTCCCAAAAGAAAACAACAAACTCCGTGCTGTTCGGCGATTTGGCTAGCAAAACATTGTTCGTTCTTTAGGAATTGGTAGCTGGAATCAGTGAAATGGTAGAAATCGGCCAGGCCTTTGATGCCCCTATGGGTCCATCTTTTTTCTTCTTCGCATAAAGAGGCGCCACAAGCCATCATGACCTTCTCCAACTTGTCATCGGTGGTGTCTTTCTTATCCGCATAGAAGGCCCACCCAATGTTCGTCTTGGTCATGGCGAAACTATCCTTGGGGACATTCAAAGCGGCTGCAACCGCGGCGACCGTCTCGCCATTTTCAGGTTTAGACGGGGCCCGGACGAAGACCCTAACTTTGGCTTCTTTACGTGGGGTTTCGTCGCGGGGCTTGCCTGCGGTGGTTTTGGCTGTGGTGGGCTTGGGCTTGGATGTCGTCTGCGGCTGTCTGTTAGAGTGACGTTGGGCGGCAGGGACCGAAGTGAGTGGGGCCGAGAAACCTAGACCGGGGTTCGACATAAGTTCGTTTCGGAAGAGCCCGGACACTTGCGCGGCAAGTTGTTTAATGGTGCCATCACCTTTGGAAATGTCGATGGCTTGATTAAGCAGCTCAGGGAGCTTTTCAGCCAGAAGCAAGAGAGCTGCTTGTCTCGACACAGCGGCTTTAGCCTGGAGCTCCATGAATTTGTGAACAGACGTGACGTTCCGTTCTTTCTCAGTCATGGGGCCGCGAGGCTTCCCATTACGGGGGGCGCGGTTTTGGCGGCAGTGGTGGTGGTGTTCTTAGCTGGCTTGTCCACGACTGCGGCAGCTTCCGTCGCAGTTTCTGGAGATTTCGACGGCGGGGGCGACAGTATTCTCGAGTGATTGCGGGGTTACGTCGACGTCGGTGGCCATTTCAACATCTGCAGCGGCAGACATGTCTACATCAGCGATAGGGCTCGCCTTAACGGCGTCTACCCTCTCCTCCTCGCGTTCCATAGTCTTATTCGCGGTGTTCTCGTGGCCTTGTAGTGAACGGGTACAATGAGGCTGCCTGGGAATACTCGACGCTGATTGACCAGAGCTACTGTTGTTGTTGTTTTATTTAACGTCTACCCAACTGGCTTTATCTGTTAATACGACGGCTCTTTAGGTAACGAAGGGCCAAAATAAAGTAGGCATCCTAGTATCTTACATTGAGTGGTCGGCAATTGCGAGAAATGCATAAGCATAAAGGTCCTCCCAAGACCAGACAAAGAGCCAGGTCAAAAATAAAGAAAAAATATCGAGAGGGTCTATACTTAGGATAACCCGAAGGCACCCCGCGTGCTCCAGGCTCGTCCCAGTGTTTTTGGCCTACAGCCGATCCAGCAATAAAATCAAAAATCTGTCGCCCCAGAAGGTTTTAGTTGTCAGCTTTCGAGTACAGGTAGTATGAGAGTATTTCCCTCCGTCCTCCATCTCAGAAAAAGTATCTCCTCGACTTTATCGATACCGTCCACCTAATTTCAGGACACAAAGAGACGCTTCCGGCGCGGAACCTTCTTCCAAGAAACACGCCGAAATTTAAGGTGAAAGGCCCTCAATGTGTCCATACTCCAGAGAAAAAGCCTTTGAGGGGGCCAAGAGATGGCAGCTTAGCAGCAATCGATCCAGCTGGGCCTCAGAAGAGGCAAGAACCTGGAAAAAGGTGGAAAAGAGGAGTGGTGTGTGGCTTAATACAACCGACAACGAATTGGGGGGCCATCCATCTCGTGTCCGATGGAAATGGCATCTCCAGACTCAAAGATACCATGCCCAAGGTATTAAGGAAGAAGGTTGCGCCGATTAGTCAGTTGTTGTTGGTGTTGTTGTTTTATTTTACGTCTACCTAACTAGCTTCACCTAGCTGATTAGTCAGAGCTCTGAGGCGGGGAAGAAAAGGAAGATAAGCTCAGAGATGGGTATGACGTCATCGCCGTGTATTATAAATACCCCGCTAAGCCCCTCTCTTTCCGTAATAGGCAACGTGCCTGAGTGGTTAAAGGGTATGACTAGAAATCATATGGCTTCGGCCTCACAGGTTCGAATCCTGTCGTTGTCGATTATCTTTTTTTGTTTTTCTTTTCCTGACATTTGCCAGTTCGTCCGTATTCATGTGGTGTTGTTCCGTCAAAAGTCTCTTTTTCGTGCTTTTTACTTTCTTCTCATTCAAAATATCTAAATGCACCGTAGATTAATCCAACTCTGGCTCAGCCTGTTCCCCGGCTTCCTTGGCCTCCTTCAACTTCCCCTCCAACATAGCAACATGCTCTTCGATCTTCCGTGTCTGCCACGGCCAGCTAACCACGTACAAGAATGGTCTCAAATCATGGCGATTGTCATCTGGGTTGTATGAACTCAGGTGCACACTCGGAGTCAAAACGGTCGCCTTGTGTCTGTTCATGGCATAGAATCTGTAGAAGCGCAGCACACGTGCGGCAATCTCCCGTGGGCCAAATCCTGGACGCTCCTTCCACTCACTTAGCAGACGGAGATAGCAGCTCCAGGGACCCAACTTATGCACATTGCGCATAATGCCAAACACACTTAGCTCGGCGTATGTCAGGCCCATTTCACCTTCCGACTCGTCATCCTGAACACCAGCCTCTAAAGGCAGAAGCTCAGCTGAAGGGGTGGCTTCGATGAACTCACGGATTAGTGGGAGGTCCCACTTCTTCTCGGCCCAGGCAAGGAAGGCCTTGGCATCGTTCTTTGAAACGGAACCAAGAGGGGAAATATCAGCAGAGGAGCAGTCGTACTTGGTCAGGTACCCACGAAGAGCCTCATCAACGTTAGCTGAAGAGAGAACAAGCAAAGAGGCGCCGGCGCGGGGGGTCTTGCGTGCAGTGGTAGATAGTGCAGCAAGTTCGTAAGCAACAATCATGCGGTTACGGGCTTGGATGTTCTGCTTGGCGAGGTTTTCAGTGCGCGTGCCGCCGTGTACTTGGAACTTAGGAGTGAAGTCAAGGGCCTGGTGGATGATGTTTTCGTGGGAGGCAACGGCGTCATCAATGGTGATTTCTGAGTGAGTGCAGCCGACGGCTTCGGCAAGGTGGCGGGCCCGGGCCTTGGTTTCCTCGCTACTGTGCTTGGTACCCATGTAGCAGGTGTGGAGAATTCGAGAAACAATGTCCTGTGGGGTTTGCGGGGTGAAGTCAGGTTCACCGGTGACACGGCGGAGTTCTTCAAGGGTACTTTCTTCACCGGCCTTAATGGTTTCGAGGACGACCTTGGCCATGCCGTAGACATAGAGGGTAACAGTGGCGCTGTCGAGACCACCGGAAAGGGCAAGGAAATAACCAGGAGAGTTTGTGCGAACCATGTATTGCCAAAGGTATACAGCCTCGGCCATGTGCATCTCCTCCATGGGGTCAAGCAACCGTAGAGAGTGCTTTGTAGCCTTCTCTAAAGACTTAGAGAGGTAGATCTCATCCGCAGTCCGGGCAAGCTGGAGGTCACACTCAACACGGGGAATATCCTCCTGCTGGGCGCCTTGAACATTGCGCGAGCTACCGGTACGGAAGCTACGAACCTCTTCGATGTCAATTGTAGCAGTGATAACGTCGACATGGCGCAGAGAGTACTGATCACTCTGGGCAAACACATCACCGTTGCAGATTACCATGGAAGACCCATCAAACATCATACGAGCATCACCGTCCACACCGGAAGCATTAGCGTAGACGTAGACACCGCCGAGCTTGCGAGTGGTGTTGGTAATGAGGTTAAGGCGTGTCTCGAGCTTACGAAGTTCTGCGTGAGAGGCACTGGAGTTGAGGATGATTTCCACGCCATTGAGACCCATGTTGGTGGATGGGTTGAGAGGCTAATGAGGGGTCAACACTTGACATATCAGAAAGCCAAAACTGTAGATTGACTCACAGTGAACAGTTCCTCGCAGGTTTCACAGCCGATGGCAGTATCCGGTGTAGAGAGGACGACATCACCAATTGGTACAGTCGCCTGACCAGTAATGTCACGGATGATCTTTTCGAGGTAGTACTTCTCGGTAGTACGATATTTAGTCCAGGCTGTGAAATGACGAGTTTCACGGTACAGCCCATCGTTAGCCAGGGCCATCTTTGGCCTGATCAGGAAGATTTGCTTGTAAGTGCAGAAAACGCGGCAGTTGTAACGACTGTGGACATGTTAGACTATAGCCGGATGGAATGAAGGATAGGAACCATACACATTACGGTGGCGTACACCGAGGCCAAGGTCAATCAGCATTCCCTTGCAAATAGGATCTGAAATGATGTCGGCGACAACTTCCCAGCTGTGGATGAAGGTATCACCCTGTGCGACAACTGGATTAGCTAAACCCAACTACGGGAGGAACAGCCAAGTATAGGACATACCTCGAGGTGATGATCCAAGCAACCATATCCAGGCACCTCCAGCTCGGGGCCGGTACGAAGCAAAGCACCCTTAGCCTTAGCGACCTTGATTGATTTCAAGATGCGATCCCGGTTTCCCTATCATGCACGTTAGTCAGATATCCAGAGTGGCAAATGTAAGGACCATGAACATACGCCAAAATCAAGCGGGACGCTAGGAAGCGTCGCAGCAGCGACCGTAATGAAGGACATTTGGTGTGCTATTGAGCAAAAAATGATAATTTTTGAGGTTTCGAGCCCGACACAAATAGGCAAATGCGGGCTGCGGGCTTGATATCACACACATTGGCTTACATAAGCAGAGCAGAGTCATGAAGTGTGGGGTCCACTTTTGGAGTGGTTGTACAGCATGTATGGTCTTGTGTAAGCCATTCAAGGGGTTGGATCATTGAAACATATAGATATCTAATCACATTGTGACTGTAAGCTGGTAATAGTCATATACAAATACACAAGCTATCATGATCAAGCTCATTTTATCCACCTAGAAGCGATACCACTCAATCCCACATATAAATAGGAATTTCTCAAACGGGTTTCGTAGGGTTATGCGTATATCCATCTAATCAATCTATGGATCGCACCTGAATCCGAGCGCCAAGTTCGTCGTTCGCCCGAGTACTTTGTACCACGCAAACGCCCGTCCATCACGCGAAATGCCGCCCGGCACTAAGAGGAACTTTTTTTACCTTGACTCGGACCATCCCCACAATCAGACTTTTTTTCTCGTGTTCTCGATGGTAGCATTTAAACTATTGATCTTATCAATCAACTAATGGCAGTTAAAGTTATGACAAGAAGCACAGACGACATTTCCATGTGATTCTTATGTTTTGTTTAGGCGTTCGGCTATGTAGACAACGGACGAGAAGGGAAGGAGGAGGGATAAGTCTATTTGGCGAGGGGGTCTGGGCGGCTCTGGATTTCGCCCGCATGGTATATACGGACTCTCTATGCGTGGGGATGGCGTTGGTTTGAATGAATGAGCGGAATTGTAGCGGCGGGGGCGGTCTGTCTAAGTGACCGAGGAGAGGACATAGACGGAGCATTGAAGAGTTCAGTGGTGTATATAACTCCCAGTCTGAGGTCTTCGAATGAGATTAAGTAGTTATCACGTTCCCAACCTCAACCAAATCACAGCTCATTAGCCACTTCGCTCGACAAAATGCCTTACCACATTGTCCCGATGCTTCTCCCAGACATTCCGGCCTGCTTCGATGTCTACACAAAATCCTTCCTTGCCGACCCTATGGGAGCTCTCATGCTCCGTCTCTTCTATCCCAATGGCATCACCCCCTCCGTCCATACCACACATGCCACAGCGACTCTTTCATGGCTCAAAACCTCAACCACGCAGTACAACTTCAAAGCCGTGGACACAGAGACTGGTGAGATTGCCGCAGTGATCATGGCCGATTGGCATATATCGGGACGTACTCCTGAAGAGCGGAAGTTCCCTGGAGCTCCGTGGTTAGAAGGGGAGGAGCGGAGAAAGACTGAGGGTGTTTTGAAGAGCTTGTGGGATGCCAGAGAGAGAATGGTTGGAGACAGACCACATGTTTGTATGAAGATACCAATCGTTTCCCAAGATCGATGTTAACGAAACTAACAACTACACCAGACTGCCACATGATCGCCGTGGATCCCAAGCACCAAGGGCGTCAACTAGGTAAACAAATCGTCAACTTCGGCCTAGACTTCGCCACAGGTGCCAACGCCCCTCTATACTTCGAAGCCTCACCAACATCATGGAAACTATACCAAAGAAACGGCTTTGAACTTCTCCAGGAAAAAGTCGTACACCCAGCCGAACTCCTCGGCACCGACACGGACATTGAAGTGCCCTTAATGGCAGGTATGCCACGGGGCTGCGGAGTGACATTTGAGGAGTGGAGGGTGCATGGACTTGGCGGCAGGGATCTGTAAGTTACCGGTTTCTGAACGCCCGGTTTGTGCGCGGTGCTAACTAATATAGAAGGTCTCCGAGATCGCAACGAGTTCCGCCGCCGGTTGAGGCAGCTATGATGGCCAAGAACAAGGTTAAACTGTAATGGTCATATGTGTATGCATGTGACAGGGTGCAAATATATATATAACAGTGATATAATAATAATTAATAACTCCGACTCTGTCTTGTCTTTTGATCCTTTTAGTGCATGGGTTCCCAATTTGACAATACATGTTTAACGCCGCCATACGCCCAATGAGCAAGTATACATACATACATACGTATCTCCGACGGCCTCGGTGACACGTCCCCTGAATCACTATATACACTTTGCTACACTTCTCAGTCTTGAAATTTTCTTTCTCATATTCATTCTCTTCAAAGTATCACCAACAAATAAATCACAAATGGTTCTCAGCAAGATATCCCTCTGGTTCAAATTCCAGGTTTACATCATTCGCATGTACATCGACTACTTCCGCCGCCAACTCCGCCGTCCCGGTGTAAAGCCCTCTTCCACTCCGCAAACCATCGTAATCCTAGGTGCCTCTTTTGCCGGCTGCCAAGTAGCTCGCGCTCTCGCACAGCATTTACCTTCCAACACCTCACACCATCTAGTTCTCATCGACCCCAACTCCCATTTCACCTTCACTTGGGCTCTACCCCGGTTTTGTGTTATCTCCGGCCATGAAGACAAGGCATTCATTCCCTATGAGAGATTCTTACCAGAGACTCATCGGCCGTTACTCAAACGTATCCAAGCGACTGCCACTGAAATCTCGTCTACCAGTGTAACTCTCAACACCGGTGAGGTCGTAGAGTACACCCATCTAGTCATCGCCACCGGTGCCGGAACCTCCAATACCCTCCCATCCCGTCCCGACACTCACGACAAACTCGGCGGTGTTGCTGGTCTGCGCAAAAAGCAAAAGGCCATCGACGAGGCTAAAAATGTGGTCATCACCGGTGGTGGTGCTGCAGGTGTTGAGCTAGCTGCTGATGCCAGAGAAAGGTATCCCACCAAATCAATCGTCTTGGTGCACTCACGCGAGCATCTCATGAGCCGCTTTCCTCCATCTCTTGGGGCAAAGGCTCTTGAAGTTCTCCAAGCTCTTGGTGTGAATGTCATACTCAACGACCGCATGGAGAGCCGTGATGAAAATGCCCAGACGATAACGTTAAAATCTGGTCTTGTCCTCCCATGTGACCTTCACGTGAGTACGATTACACATATGTCCAGCTTCATTCGCTAACCATACATCAGTTCCCTTGTACCGGCCAATCGCCCCAAACTACGTTTCTCTCTCCAACTATCCCAGTTCTCCCCTCGGGTCGCATTCCGGTCCTCCCATCTCTCCAAGTTGCATTCCCTTCATCTGAGAACTCCCCATATGATGATGCCCCATGGAAATCCAATATATTCGCATGTGGTGATGTAGCTGAGGGGCATCTCCCTAACTCAAACTCTATGACGGCAAACAAGCAAGCTGCTGTAGTGGCTGATAATATTGCAGAGATGCTGAATGACAAGCAGCCCACAGTACAATACAAGCCTCATTGGGCCGATGGCATGATCAAGTTGACCCTTGGCCTAAACAAAGCTGTCGTTTTCATCTCCAATGGAAAAACTGACTCTATGTTTTCACACAAGGATAACGACGAAACTCTCCATGCTAGCCGCATGTGGTGGTTTTTTGGATGCGGAGACATGAAGGACCCAGAGTATGATGCTCAAGTGTCGAATCAGGCAAAGTAGTCAAACGTTAATGCTAATGTATAATTTTGATTCATTATTTCCTATTTCAAAGTCTAAGTGTCTCCTTAATGTCCAACCAGCGACCCTTTCTCAAAGGGTCTAACTGTTCCAGCTTTGAGAGGAACTCTTTCATTTGACCGATTTCTTCTTCTGTGAAATTACGACGCAGAATGGATGCCCGGTGCGGCAGATACTCAACCAGGGCCTCGTACAACCACTTGACATTTTCATAGTCCTCCAAGAGATCCTGAATCTGTGAGATTTGCTCATCAATGATAGATTGACGTTCGTCAGCAGACAAGTGCGGGATGATACTGTGGCGCGGGTTAGAGCTGGCCACCGACATCATGAGGAATTGGTGATAGAACCACAGAGACTGGTCTTCTGGGCCAACATTCAGTGCATTAAGTACAAGTTCCAGTTCTAAGATGCAGGTTAGTAGCTGTTTGTCAAACATTCAAATTCAAGCACCTACCTCTGTCAAAATACTCCTTGCGCACCACATCAGTCGCGTTTATCTCGTTCAATAACCGCGATAGCAATTTAGCCCTCCGGTGCCACGCGCTAAAGTTGGACAAGTCAACCTTGATCATGCTCGTAGTGAACTCAAACTCTTCGCGCACCATGCTTGAGCCACCCAGGTTCTCACTTTCAAGATGCTCTACCACATGCTTACGATAACCCCAAGCGTGAAAGTTGCGCCGATCCATGCCAAGCATCATAGTATCTAACTTGAGCTCAGCCAGCCAGATTCTACGCGCAATCTTAGGTGGAAGTAGCTCAATCGCCTTGCTTAGAATCCACGTACGGTGGAACCACAGCCAATAGCACTTAGGGAACTTCTTCAAGTACCCAAATGTCTCGCGCAACTCACTCTCGATAAACTTGAGGGTGTTCGCCACAATCCCACTTGCAGCCGTTTCACTACCGTCCAGCGCGTTCCACGCAGCTTTCCAGACTGCGCTGGCATCATCAGCTGTTGTACCAGGCGGCCCAGTCGGCTGGTTCTTGGGGTTGCATTGGGTCGCGAGGGAGGAAGGTACGGAGGAGCCGCCGGTAGATGAGAAGGTTGTGTCGGTCGGCAAAGTATTCTGCGATGCCATCCAAGAAGCATACCCAGAAGATGAACCGGAGAACCAGTCCGATGTTATGCACCGTCGGCGGACGTTCCATATCGTGTAGTATTCAGGATTAAGATGAATGAGTTCGGTAGTCGCTTTAAAGGTGTCGCGAGAATAATCACCAACGGCAACCTTTTCAAATTGCGTTAGAAATAAGATCGTAAATGAATAAAAAAACAAAACAGTGCAAATCACGCGCTTATTACGTAGTCAGGTCGGGGAGAATATCCGACCGCTACGAACAAGCGTTGTCTTGGAAAACAAAATGATGGAAAAAAAAAACAAAGAAAGGATAAAACTTACTCTGTTGCGAATATCGTCTTCGAGGCGCCGATAATTTTCAATCTTTTTAGCCTCGTCTCTAATCTGCTCCTCAGATCTCGCGAGCGGAGCAGCCCGGGGAACACCGTGCTATAGCGTATCTTTGTTAGTAAAGGCAACTCCAAATCATATAAAATCTCCAATGACATCATCTGTGGTTAGACAAACATAGACAGCCTTGCTTTGTCATCACCAAGTCTCACGAGGCTAGCTATGTTCTGGAACTGAGACTAGCATGGGAGCTCCGGTTAACGGCAGATAAAAGGGCAATAAAATAGCAGTGTAAAGACTCCAGGAGTGAGTGAAAGACTTACCGAAGCCATTGATTATTGTAATTAAAGGGAAGCAAATTAGAAGTAATCAAGCTTAAATCTGGTGAGATGTAAACACTAAGAATCAGGCGGCAAGTTAAATGAAAGAAGATAGGAACAGTGCAATATGCCTGTTATGATTGTAGCAGTGCAGGAGCAACTTGTAAACACAAGTGAATAACGATGATGATAAAGACTGCGGCCTGAAGATGATACCTGCAAACACTTGTCTGTGTTCATGGCAATATGAAGCGAGTTCCCCTCATTACCAACCCTAACCCTACACATAGAAATTCAATGACATGACAAAAGAAGTAAACATATAATATATGAAAACACTATCTAATCCAAAGCAGCGAGAAGCATGAAGGCATATCCTACGGTCAAAACCACTACCAATGTAAAGATCGAGCTTGGCACACCACGACTAATAAAGTGCTTGACCTGGAGGTAACGCTGGCCCGTAGCATCCTCCTTCATGATAGCAGTCATGTTAGGGAAGCCACTAGTGGGTAGACCCATGGCAGCACTGCACATCAACACACCAGCCATGACGAGTAGGTTTGGCGCAGGAGTCTCCATCTTCTGGCCAACGTCAAACACTAAGGGTAAAATAATAAGCGCAGCCACAGTGTGACTAATGAACGTAGCGATGACCAGAATCAACGTAGAGAACACCGTCAGGACACCATACAGACTCATTCCTTGTACCTCTTCCGATACCATATGGGCGACGGTATCCAGCAGACCTGAAGACTTAACGGCTTTGCCTAGCGAGAGACCACCAGCGGCCAGAATGATAATGGTCCAGGGGAAGTTATTAAAGTCCTCCTTGGTAAGGATACCAATACCGAAGAAAAGGACAATGGGGATAATGGCAATAACACCCATGTCGCCAAAGATCGGTTCGAGGGACTTGCTTCCACACCACAAAGTAATGGTCACAACCGTGACAGCAGAAACAAACCACTGCAAACCAGTGAAGCGCTCACGCACAGTCCGGATCGGCGCAATGGTTGTGTTCTTGCCAGGGCTGAACGTGATAATCAAGAACACCCAAATTAGGAGGATGGACACGACGCCTACAGGAATCACAATAAGGAACCATTGAAGCCAAGTAGGAGCCGGTTGCATGATACCCATAGCGACCACATTCTGCGGTGACGCAATGGGCGACAGCATACCACCGATGTTGGAAGAAAGCGCAATACCCATGATGGTAGCCTTGGACATGTTGGAATCCGAAGGCAGCGTGCGTAGCATGGGCTCAATCAAAGAGAAGCACAGAACTGGCGCGGCCACGTTACTGATTAACATCGAAGCAAATGCGGCTACCAACATGTTTGCTAACAAAACACTGTTTGGCTTGGTACCGGCCTTGCTGAGAATCATGGTGGCTAGGCGTTTGTCAATGGCGCATTTTGAGAGAGCGGCAGCAAGTGCAAATCCACCAAGTAGCAACATGATAACGGGCGTCCACATCGCGGAGAAAATGAAGGCTGTAGTTTCCTTGGATGAGAGGCGACGATGCGGCTTGTCCTCGGTACGGACGACTCGTAAAACCACACATAAGAAGGGAATCATCAACGAGGTGACGAACAATGGGATGGATTCCGTCGCCCATAACAACGACACGAAAACCAAGAGGGCAAGACAGTTTTGCTGTTCTGGCTTTTCCATTATAGGGAACCACAGTAGTGCCAAAAACACCGCGACAGACAACACCAAAGTTACCATGGTGCTGCTCACCAACCAACTTGGTAAGACATAAGTACCGAACGGTGTCGTAACACGGGTATTATTCGG
Source organism: Huntiella decipiens (assembly GCA_003032515.1). Classification (NCBI taxonomy): domain Eukaryota; kingdom Fungi; phylum Ascomycota; class Sordariomycetes; order Microascales; family Ceratocystidaceae; genus Huntiella; species Huntiella decipiens. Next base: position 13,271 of record NETU01000552.1, read on the forward strand.
GGCCTTGTCGTCATCACCCTGGAGCCGGCGGTTTGCTGTATCTGCACTAAGAAGCGTCTTTCCAAGACTGGCGGCTTCCGCACGACGCTCCATACCAATCATGTCACGCCAAACCGTGTTTCTCTCCCATACCACATGCTCACGCAGATGCGACCGCAAGTCTTTGCGTGCGAGCTTAATATCGCCCTTGGTGACAATATCTGCGTATACCTGTTCCATACGCGCAATGCGACTTTCAAGCTGGGTCATAGCCTCAACTCGGAAGGGATAGGCTGGTTCAACAGTGTTGGCCATGTACCTTTCGCGCAGACTGCAATCGAGGGTCTTGTCGAATTTTTTGAGCACCTTGCGGAAACCAGTCTTGTTGAGCTGAACATATGATTTGAGCTCACACAACTGAACATAAAGCGCCACCACCCGTTTTTTAAGCATGATTCCCGAGGAGTAAAGGAAGCTACGCTCGCTGAACTCGTTCATGTTATTCGAGGCGCGGCGCCATGGGCGGGAAAACTCGGTCGAGGCGGTCATGTCCGTGGTGGTATGCATCGAAGCCATCATGGGGTTCGCCGAAGAACCCGGGCGGCGGCGGAGGCTACTACGACTCTTGTTCAGGTTCGTGTTTTCGTCGTCGGAATCGCCGTCCTCGCCAGAATCCTCGTCATCGGCACCATCATCGGGAGCGCTACTAGCACTTCCGGCGCGTGGGCGGCGACGTTGATCGTAATTGGTAATGGCGCGCGCGGCTTCGAGCTGGTCGGCGGCTTCTTGGTCGAAGTTGTCGGCATCATTCACGACCTGCATCATTTCATCGGCTAGCTCGCCTTCCTTCGCGACGAAGAAAGACGATATCTTTTCGAGTTCGACATCGAGAGCGCGAGAAAAAACGAGTTCTGGGTCCTCATTGTTGATCAATGGACGAGATTCGCCATCGCCGCCAGCGGCTTGATGGTTGGTCTTCTCAAGAGTATAAAGGCTATTTTGTGGGCGGGATCGGCACGTTAGCAGTCTGGTAAGTGGGTATGACGCAATTATAAGCAGGGTCTGAATGGAGCATACAGTTTCTTGAGGTTGCTATAGGCAATGTAATGACTGCTCCAGTCCGGAACAGCATTAAATTGTACACTATGCGAGAAGCGCATTTCGTCGTTTTGCAAAAGCAATTGTTTCTTGGCTATGCGCTTTTGGTCGTAGATGGAGTTTGCAAGCTTTTCTGGGTCGATAACTTGTAACTCAACAGAATCCGAGTAATGATTAGAGTCGATGATGTTGTGGTGGCTCCCTCCCCCAGTGCGAGTTTGTCGAGAAGCAGAAGAAGACGTGAAATCGGCCAACCTCTGAGAATGTAAGTCTGGTGTCGAAGTAGAGGAGGGGCGAGAGAGAGGCAATGAAACCGGAATGGTGGGCGGTATTTGAGGGCGGCTGAGACTAGCTAGAGAATTGGCCGCGGATTTAGTGCTTTAAAGACAAACTGGTAGAGGCCCTTGCATTGGCGGCCCGGCGTCAGAGGATCAGCTGCCGGAGAGAATAATTGACGGATTACAAGCTTGAGGAAATTGGGAGTAATGAGATAGCGGTCGACGCAGCCCTTGAGCCCAGAACAGCATGTCGGTTCCAGGAACACAGACGAGGACATTGACAGATGTTCGAGCCCAGATTGCTGGCTTCAATATGTGTGAGGCCGATCTTGGCAAGGGGAGGCCCTGAAACCATGGGTGTTATAGGGGCCCAATGTGTCTGATAGGAGTCGATAACACACGATAGCCACTGATAGCTAGGAGGCTCAAGAGCCACAATGCATGGGGTAGCTGCACGGCAAAGAGCTATTCGGCCAATCAGCGACGAGGGAGTGGAACACATGCAATATAATAAGGGTTTATCATGTGTCACAGGTTATTTCGCGATGCGCCCGTTAGTATATCAGAGAGAATGAGAAGTTGTAACGAATTGACATTATATTGTGTATTGCGTTAACAATAGACTAACACATGAACTATTTTGAACATGAGGGAGTATGGAGTGAACAAAAACCATGCAAAATACATAAAATACAGATAACCAAACAAATACAAGAAACCCAGTGTATACCCTTTATAACCTTAGACAAAGATCAATATCTTAAACACTCAACATCTGGTGAGTGGCGTTGCTGCGATAAGTCTCGTTGCGCTCAAAGAGCTCATCGTGAGTACCGCGATCAACGACCTTACCACCCTCAATCATGAGAATGACATCGGCCTTGCGGACAGTGTGCAGTCTGTGGGTGATAGCCATGACTGTGATACCGGCCGACGCCTGCTCGATACTCTGTTGGAGAACGCGCTCAGACTCGGCATCAAGAGCCGAAGTGGACTCATCAAGAAGGAGAAGACGGGGCTTGCGGACCAGGGCACGAGCGATGGCAAGACGTTGACGTTGACCACCAGAGAGACGCGAGCCGTTGGGGCCGCACTCGGTGTCATATCCGTTGGGCATGGCCATGATAGTCTCGTGCATGTTGGCAAGCTTGCAGGCGGTGATGATCTCGTCCTCAGAGGCCTCGACATCAGGCTTGGCACCGAGACCGACGTTGAAACGGATAGTACCGTCGAAGAGAGTAGGATCTTGGGGAACAACAGCGATGTCATCGCGGAAAGCGCCTTGACCGTTGCCGATCTCGACACCGTCAAGAGTGATGGAACCGTTGGTAGGCATGTACATGCGCTGGACAAGAGACATGATAGTAGACTTGCCAGCACCCGAGGGACCGACAAGACCGCAGAATTGGCCGGCCTCAAGACGGAAGTTGGTATCCTTGAGAATCTGGACATCGGGACGAGCGGGGTAAGAGAAGGCAACGTTCTGGAATTCAACGGCGAAGCCAGTGCGCTGGGGAGCCTTCTCGTTGGAAGAGGAAGTAGGAGCAGCGTTGGAACCCTTGTCCTCTTCGTCACGCTTAGCACGGGCGTTCTCCTCACGGAGATCGTAGTCGAGACGGCGGGCAGACTTAGCATCGGTAGCACCCATATCAATGATCTTGATAAGACGGGAAGCAGCAGAGCGAGCACGGGAAACCTCGGGAGCCAGACCGAACATCTGACCCCAAAGCTGGGCACCGACAAGCATGGCAATCAGAATCATGAAGAACTCAGTCTGGGTGGCGTTACCGTTGATGATCTGCTTAGCACCCCACCAGTAGGCAAAGGCGTAAATCAGGTTACCAAGAGAGTTAGCAAGAGCCAGCCAGATGTTGGCGTAAGCAGCGGCAGCCAGAATACCCTGGCGGGGCTCAGCAAGAGCACGGCGGTAGCTACCCATGATTTCACGGTCGAGCGAGAGAGCGGAAACAGTCTTGATGGAGTTGACAGCCTCAACGGAAATACCAACGGCCTTGGAGAAGGCAGAAGCGTAGCGGGCCTCGTACTTGGCAATCTCACGGAACTGGAGGATACCAGCACCGAGCATCAGGGGAATGACGACCAAGCAGACAATAGCGATACGCCAGTTGACAATGTGAGAAAGAATGATGGCAAAGACCAGGTTAACAATAACAGCGAAACCCTGGCCCATGATGGAACCAGAGAAACCACCGAGAGCGGCAGTGTCCTTGGTGATCAGGGAAAGCAGCGACGAGGGAGAGCGACCTTCAGACTCGTGGAACTCCATGCCCTGTTCGAAAAGCGAACGGAAGGCAAGAACACGAATGCGGAACAGAAGCTTCTCGGCGACGTAACCGAAGGCAGACCAAGAAACAAGGTTGGCAAAGAACTCAATGGAAGCAAGCATGAACATCATACCACCAAAGAGACGACCAGTGTAGCGGATGTAATCCGGGGTCTGGCACGCGGAAAGACGACCAACAGTGTTACCGAAGATAATACCAGCACCAGAGAAGACGGAACCGACAATGGCAGCAGCAAAGAAAGCAACGATGAGCCAGACGAGGTTAGGGCGGATGAGCGAGAAGATACGACGGAGGACCTCAGCGAACGAAAGGTCGGCACCGAGCTCAAGCTCCTTGACAATTTCATCTTCCTTCTCTTCCTGGGACTTGGCAGAAGCGTTGGATGCAGAACGCTGAAGAGGAGTAGCCTTCTCGACAACATCAACCTTGACATCAGTAGTGGGGGACTTGGCAGCAACGGAGTCATCATCTTCATCAGCAGCTTCCTTGTCATCGCGGCTAAGATCCTGAAGGCGAACCATGTTGGCGTAGAAACCATCAAGCAACATCAGCTCGGAGTGGGTACCCTGTTCCATAATCTGACCTTCCTTCATGAAGACAATGTTGTCGGCGTTCTTGATGGTAGACAGACGGTGGGCAATGGAGATCATGGTGCGGCCAGCAGCGACGCGCTCAATGGCAGTCTGGATGCGCTGTTCCGAAGCAGAGTCGAGAGAAGCAGTAGCCTCATCGAGAATCAGAATCTTAGGGTCACGGATCAAAGCACGGGCAAGAGCAAGACGCTGGCGCTGGCCACCGGAGACAAGGCCACCCTCAGAACCAACGTTAGTACCGTAGTTGTGTTGGAGACGACCAATAAAAGCAGAAGCATCAGCCATGTTAGTGGCCTCGACAATCATACGGGCAATGGAAGAAACCTTATCGTTCATAGATTCAGCAGCGGTAATCATGTCCTCACCGGCGCAAACGCGGACAGCGAGCTCAGAAAGCTCAGTGCCGAGAAGAGTCTCCTGGAGATCAGTGTGCTCAGGGGCGGGCGAGTTGATAAGACCAAGGGCAATGTTCTCGAGGATCGAACGGTCCAGGAGTGAGGGCTCCTGCTGGACAAGGGAGTACATGCTGCGGAGGGAAGCGACGCGGACAGAGTTGAGAGGGTGGCCGTCAATGGTGGCGGAACCCGAGGTAGGATCGTACAGACGGGCAATGATACCAACAAGCGAGGACTTTCCAGAACCGGAGGGACCAACAATGGCAGTGTGCTTGCCAGCGGGGCAAGTGAGGTTGATACCACGGATGGCAGGAGCCTCGGGGCGCGAGGGGTAGGCAAAGACAAGGTCCTTGAACTCAAGAGTTCCGGCGGTGTTGGCGGGGAGCATGGGAAGGGACTCGTCGTCAGCGTCAATGGCGCACTTGTAGTTGATGTCCTCAAGAAGGCTGTCAAAAGCACCGGCGGCGGCACCGAAGACAGGCAGGAGAGGGGCGATTTGACCAAGAACAATGCAAGCATCAACAAGAATGAAGACAACAGAGTAGATCTGACCAACGGAAGAACCAGTAGTCTTACCAGCAACGGTGTCGGCAATCTTGTAAGCACCCTTCCAGAAAGCAAGAGCGTTGGCAGAGTAGGCAATGAAGTAAAGGGCACCGGCCTGGATAGCGGCGACAACAGCCTTACGAATACCAGCCTGCATGGCCTCCAGGGTGTGGTTGGAGAACTTCTTCTCAAGACGAGTAGCAGCACCGAAAGCCTGGACGACAGCAACGTGGGCAAGAGCCTCAGAAGCAACTGAGGAGCTCTTGGACAAAGCATCGGACATAACAGTAGCGAACTTCTGAGTGTACTTGGAGCCGAAGAAACCCATGATCAAAAAGGCGGGAAGCGAGGAAACCAGCATACCAGCAATCTGGGCATCACGAGTGAAAGCGACAACATAGGCGGTGCAGAAGAAGGCAAAGGAACCAGTGAAAAGACCAACCTTCTCGCAGGTACCAGTCTGGATGGTTTGAATATCGGCGTTGAGCTTAGAAGCGACCTCACCAGCAGGACGGGAATCGAAGAAAGTGGCATCCTTGCGAAGCAGAGAGGAGAAGTAGCGTTCACGAATACGGTGGGACAGACGCTGAGAGAACAAAGACCAGCAGACGGCATAGATGTAGATCAGGACGAAGCAAGCACAGGCGGCAACTACAAGGAGAATAACCTTGCTGTTCACCTGGTGCTCGTAGTTTGTCTTAGCGGCACCGAGAAGAGCGGCACCAGAAGCCTCATTGGCACAAGTAACCTCGGACATGTCATCGATCAGCTCTCCGAAAAGGATGGCCATAAGTGGGGTGGGTACACCGGCGGCAATGGAGGAGAAGAAACCGGTGATCAGGAGGAAGTAGTCGAAGGCGGTGGGGTTCGCGTAGACCAAAAGACGGAAGTAAGACGTGAGGGGAGATCTCTTCACCGGCGCTGGGGCAGGCGCGACCTATCGTGGAGTGGTGGTTAGTTTAGGATTTTGTGGAACGTCAATGACGTTTATGACGTACCTCTTTGGTTTGAACATCAACGGCCACATCTTGGGAGACGGGCGCGGCGACTTGTTGCTTCTCTTCTGACGACATAGTGGAACAGAAAGAGAAACTAAGTTTTGGGGTGAGATTATGTAATGTATAGAGCGCGGTTTATGCAATAAGTTGTTGAATGACTTTTTGTAGCAAGTCGAAGCTGTGGAAGAGAGAGAAAACCCGAAGCAGATGATGGGGGGTTGCTAAAGAAACTCTTTGTGCAGTGAAGCAGAAGAGTATGAAGCAAAAAAGGCGAGATAGAATTTACAAATCTCGTCACCTGGCAATTGGTGAATGCAGAGGGGATGGATGCAAAGAAAGAAAAGAAAAAAAAAAAAAAGAAAGAAGAATGGAAGGAATGAATGAATGTAGAATGCAATGCAAAATGTAGGGTCACGATAAAATCTTATCAGATCCTCTTTTTTTTTTCTTGACTGGGGGCCTGCAAATTGGGTCAGATGGCGGATATCTGATCTGCTGGGTTTAGGGTGGGAAGAAAGAGGAAGAAGTGGGTTATTCAAAGTCGGGAGAGAAGGTTGTATTAAAGTAAGTTGAAAGTGCCGGGGACTTTGGTTGTGAACTGTCCCGGCGAGGGGTGTGTATTGTGAATTCCGAGTCTTTCTTGCTAAGAATAGGTTTGCCGTTTGGGGATGGTGGGGAGGGCGCGCGGATCGTGAAGTGTCCGATGTCTAACAGATGAGAGACGAAAAAGGTGGCATGAAGAAAAACAAACAGTAGATGCAGAATGACTGGGTACATACACACTACATATAACTATTGTGTTCTAGTAGACTTTGTGAATCCACCAACAGAAAACAAACAGCTAATAGCCCGAAGGTGGATTTACATTGCATGCACTAATCCATCCGCATCCCGCGTTGTAACCATCAACTGCGAGAACCAGCAGACATGTCTTCCGCCTACCCACCTAACCGCCACAATATCCGAACTGCCCTTCTGTCGTTCCCAGAAAATGTGCTAGGCGAAGCATTGGGCACCCCCCATTACGTACAAACTAGTCCAACTTTCCTCCCCTTTCATGCAAGGTCCGGACCTGTAGAGCCCGAACCTGCCACGTTTGGCCTCGATTGATTTGCTGGACAATCTCCATCATCGTCAAGATCCACCTTCACTTCTATACCTTTTGACTTTCCGCAGAATCACCCACTCAAAGGTTCCGTGCTCTGCAGTAGTTCTTGACGTCCATATGTAAGTACGGCCCGGTTTGACTTGGCTTTTTGTGGTGAACGAGCGGAAAGTATCTTCTTGTGCTTGAATGGAAGTTTTCGGTACTGTTGTACATACACACACACATGTATGCACATCTTTTTTCTACCTTGTGCCTCTTCCTCCCGACATCGGTTCAATCTGATAAAGAAATTAAATGCAAAAAACTTTAACAGCTACTCCTACTTGATATAAGCCGTACCTGGCCAGCTTAGCCCCGCCTACTCAAAACATCCCATTTGCGCCTCCCGCGTCGTTTTTAGTCTCCTCCTGTTTGACTGTAACAGTTTGTTCTCCTATTCATCGTTTTCGTCTTCTTCTTCTTCTTCTTCTTCTTTCTTCAGAACCCCACCAAAAAAAATGATCCCCCATAGCCGAAAATCCACACGGCATGGTACGAAATCACCCATCGTTACCCAATTAGGAATTTCCCTTTTGGTATAATATCTTGATCGGGCATTTTCAATTTTGACACGCAGCATCTGATTTTTTGGCACAGGGTTGACACTTTCGATGACGTTTTTGGCAACAGGGTTTGGAAAGACGAGCCAAGGATGTCGTGATTCAGACTTGGCTTGACTCGTTTTAACGGATGGCGGATGACGGAGGAAGGACATTGACTTGCTCTGTGCGTGTCATTTGCCTGCGTTTTTCTTGTGCCCTTGGCGATTGATTTTCTGCTGGCTTCTGCGTATTGTGAGACACGTGCATTGGGCAGAGATGTGTGCGTGAACGACCGGCCATCACGCACTTCGATCTGACAGAGTACTTGACTTTGCGAATCTGATTAGATAATAGTTGTATCAGAGATTGGCTTGGCATCGAGGCGGAAATAGCAAGTGGCGGGAATTACACAGCCATTGAGGGTTGTGGCTGGATTAGCGTTTTTCTCCTGTAGAAGACCGGTTTCTTTTTGCTTCTAAAGATCTGATAAGCCATGTGCACCCTAACCCTATAGAAATAATGTGTGTCCATCAGTATTAAAAGGGGATAAGGAAGGTGCTTACGCCAATGGATGGTGACACCCTAGAAGGTGTCCTAACGGCAAAGTTCAGATCTGATAAGGAAAACAGGTGGCAATTGGTGTGAATATGAGAAAGTTCAGCCGAAATTAACATGCACCATGGATGGAAGGAAGGCGAGATCGGTCGTCAAGTCAAATCAAGTTTCTTCCAACACTAGTGCCGAATTTTCGCATCACCACATTCACGGCTACGTAATTTATCGGGTATGTCGGGAGCATAACAAACGGTCCGGACGTGAACGGCGTAAACTGCGCCGATACATGAACAGTCACAAAATATATCTTCAATTTTTTGCTTAACTCCGCCTCGGTTGACCCCACGCCGACCGGTATTCCACCAGCTAAAATACTAGCTCAACATGTGGGGGGTTGTCGCCCAAAAAAATACGTTGAGGGCAGCTGCACGCGCGTTGGATTCCCAGAAACTTGGCAAGTTCATGTTTTTTTAAGTCCGCGGGACTTTTTGAGCCGTAGGCCGGATGGATTCTGTTGATGGGATTGCTATTGCTTATGGTGTAAGTAACAAGTGAACTAGAAGGGAAATAGCGCGCGCATGAAGGGTGGTGGGGAACGTGGGTTTGGGATTTGCTTGGACTTTATGTGCCTGCGGCGAGCAATTGGGAAGGTGGAAAGGAGGAAGGTACACGGGTTTTAAACGAGGTTGTAAGACATTGTGAATTTGTATCTCTTTTCCTCCTCTTCTTCATTGAAAAGATATACTCACAACTCATTGAACCATTTCACTCGATCAAAAGACCCCGCCTTGCCCAACCTGTCTCCCCCACGTGCGCACCGCAAGCACAAACCCTTACCCCACAAGCTCCTCAATTTGTTGACCGTGCAAGCCATCGTCATTTGGTCCGGAACCGCCGCCTGCTCATCTACATCTTCCAATTGTTTCCCAATTGAGCCTCACATCTTCAATCTACCAGTTTGTCCGTTGTTAAACATCACAATGACTGCTATTTCCCGCCCTGCTACCAAGGTTCTCGTCGTCGGCGGCTCATACGCCGGTCTGTCCGCTACCGTGAATCTTTTGGATTTGACGAGTGGCCTCCAGCCCCGTATTGGACACACTCCCTACAAGCACCACGAGAAGGCCACCACCCTTCCCGTCGATATCACCATTGTTGATGAGCGTGATGGCTTCTGTAAGTTTTATCCAGTTTCCCGATTTTTACCCACCTAGATTGAACTTGATCTTTATCAGATTGATAACGATGACCCATCAGATCTAATCAGATCTTGGCGTCATCCAATCACCGGACCCTTCCCTTGTCTATATTATGTCGTCGATATGTCTCAACATGTGGCCCCTTCCCTTCACCAAAACGTATCAAAACTGCTAGCACTGATCAACTAACAATCTCTCGTCGTTTGTCTTTTTACACAGTCCATCTTATTGGCGGTCCCCTTGCCTTTTCCTCGCGGCCCATGGCTGAAAAGTTCTGGGTTAAGTTCCAAGATATTCCCGACATCCAGCGGCCCAATGTGCGTTTCATCCACGGCAGCGTGCAAAAGCTCGACCCCTCCAAGAAGACTGCCACCATCCTGGAACATGTCAGCAAGACGCAACGGCTCGAGTCCTACGACTTTGTCCTGTGCACGTCTGGTCTTCGTCGGACCTTCCCCAGTGTGCCACTCAGTCTGACGCGCGAGGAATTCCTTGCCGAGGCCCAGGGCCAGATTGATCGGTCCGTGAAGGCCAAGCACGGAGTTCTTGTTGTTGGCGGCGGTAAGTTTTAGATTCCGGTCACTTGTGTGATTAGATTAGATGAAACAAGATCAGGGACTAACGTCGCGATGTTTTTAACAGGTGCTGTTGGTATTGAGATGGCTGCTGAGCTCAAGGTAGTTGAGCCCTCTGTCCAGGTGTGGCTGGCCCACTCTCGCGCCATGCTCCTCTCCGCTGAGGCGTTGGCCGACGGCGCCAAGGATGCGGCGCTCAAGCTGCTGCGTGAGTCTGGCGTAGAGCCATTGATGGAGCATCGTTTGGAAAATGTTACCGAGGTTAAGCATGCCGACGGGTCAACTATCAAGGAGGTCACCTTCACCAACGGTAACAAGCTGCAGGTCAGCGAAGTTATCATGGCTCTGTCAGGCCCCAAGACCACCGCCACTTACCTTCCAGAATCAGCAGTCTCAGCGGATGGTTTCATCAAGGTCGAGTCTTCTTTGGCCTTCAAGGAGGGTACCCCAAACCACGAGTCGCACTTTGCTCTTGGTGATATTGCCCTGTGGAGTGGTATTAAGAGATGTGGTGGTGCCATGCACATGGGTTACCACGCCGCCTACAACGTGCACCAAACCATGTTGCAGCAGGCCATTGAGGGTTACAAGGCAGAGTTTAACCCACTTAACGAGTTCAAACCAGTCATTGGTCTTGCGGTGGGTAACAACGCTATGGCGACGAGCGGACCTGATGACATTAGCACCGGCCCTGAGGTTATGAAGGGTTACTTCGGTGAGGACTTGGGCTTCGATATCTGCTGGAGACATCTGGGTCTCGGAGGTCGCAAGGACAAGGAGGCCGAGAAGAAGTAGATAGGGTAAAACAGAACGGGCACTTAGACACTAAATTCATAATTTTCTCTTGTTAAAGAATGGTATTAAAACAGCTACATGATTCTAAAATGACAAACAAACAACATTTACAGCTTAGCCACCAGGCCAATGCGCATACCACCAACCAGTTTTTCATTCTCGGCCAGAGGGCAGAGCTGGAAGAAGCGCTCACGCGAGCACTTGACGAAGGCCGACCGCTTGTGCGGCAGGTCAACGAAAGACTCGATACCAAAACCGTGCATCAAATCGTAAGCAACAACGGTGTTGTTGCTCTCCTTAGGCTCACCAACAACCCAGCGCGTGCGCGCATCATCCAAGAAGAGGAAGTGCATGAGAGAGCTCCACCAGGCGGAGACACGGTGGGGACCACGGAAACGGATATCGCCAACGAGGGAGTGGCGACCACGGTCATAGTCATCGGCGTCGTAGTAGGCACCAAGGCGGTCCTCCTTACCCCAGTAGATCTCGAAGTAAGCGAAGGGAACATCGTTGAAGCGAGCAAGGACAGCGAACTGGTGGGGATCCTCGTCGATGCGGCGAAGGTAGGCGCGGTGCTCATCAAGAGTACCAGTCTCGTTCCAGCCCTGCGAGACACGGGGGTCGTTCTGCCACTTGTGGAAGAGATCGAGGTGGGTAGCATCGTTGTAGTCAATAGCGACCATGGAGAAGTTCTCGTCAAGATGGGGGATATAACGAGAGTAGATGACAGAGCCAGGCGCAGGCTTGGCAGGGCGGATAGGGTGCCACGCCTGCTGGTAGCGCTCAGGGTTGAATGGGTCGCCAGCGGGGGCAACGGTCATGGTGTGCTGGGTAGGAGTAAGAGGGAACTGCGACAGCTTAGAACCGGCAGCGGCCAAAGCCGCGGGAGTCTCCTGGGGCAGCCAAACAGGCCGGGGACCGAAGGGCGAGCCAGCGCCCTGCCAGAAGGTGCTGCGCATAACAACAAGGTTACCGCCATCAGCAAGATCCTCCTTGACAACAGCCTTCTCACCGGGGCGCAGAGGGTGGCGCACAGCCAGAGCAACGGAAACAACCTGCTCCTCAATCTTCTCGGCGCCAGGGCCGGAAAGAGCAAGACGCATCAGTTCACCGGCAGGGCGCACGGAGAAGAAGGCATACACAGCCAGCCAGACCTGGGCAACTGATGGGGTCTCGCCAGTCCAGGAAACACCGGCAAGAGGAGAGCGACGGGCGCGCGCCCAGGCGGAGTTGTTGGAGCCTGGGGGCACACCGCTGGAAGAGAGAGTGGTGAAGTCAACGAGGGTGATGTCATCGCGGACAAGGGCGGTAGGAAGAGCAGTCTTAGGGGCGGCAGACTCGACCAGAGAGAAGGTAGTGGCGGTCTTAGACTTGAGAGTGTAGGTAGACTGGTAAGGGTGAGGGAGAGCCACAACGGTAGAGCCCGCGGCGACAGCGGAAAGAGTGGTAGCTGGGGGAGCCATTTTTAGGGATCTGAAAATGACGCTGGTGTTAACGATCTGATGTGATTGTACGACGGTGATGAACTGGGGATATTACCTACAAAAATATACAGAAAAAAATACAAATATGCAATGAGAAATGCTAGAATCAATCTAGCTATAGCAAAGTTAATACCAGAAAAAAGTAAAACAGAAACCAAAATTCAACAAAACTTCACCACATTATCAATCTTTCTCGCATCCAAGCTCAGACCCTTCCAACGCGCCATCCCATTCTAGCTTCACCCACTTACCCATCCATCGTCGCGAATTCTAAAAATTCGCTTTTTTTTTTCTATTTTCAATCTGATAAAAAAAACACCATGCGCTAAAATCCTAATCTGGTAACTACTAAAATCCCACACACAGTCCACCTAAAAAGTCTTCACCACCCCTGGCTAACTGCGCTGGAAATCCACCCCACTTATCAATCTCCGGGGGTGCTTCCACTAGATGCCCTGGATCTTGTAAGCCGAGGATGAACGAAAAATGCACAGGTGTCGGTCCCTCTTTTTTTCCAGAACCACGACGCCGGCCGCATTACATAATGGCAACTAGGAGCGGTCGGTGAAACTCGCCCGGCCTCTTTTCGTTACTCTTGAAGCGTGGAAGAAGGCCGGGCTGACGATGAGACAAGACAAGACTATATTTTGGCTTTGAATCCTACGCGACTGGTGACGCTAGTTCATCTGCATTTAACTGCGTAGCTGCTGATTGATTAGATTCCTCGGCAGTAATAACACGGCTGGTTGCATTGCATCTGCAGATAATATTGACATGCATCATGTATTGAAAAGTACGATATTCGTTCGCTTGCTTTCTAAATCACAACCCCAGGCACCTGTCTTCTGTCCTTGACATTCACATCGCGCCACATAAGAATCGCCGCCACGATGCCCACCGAAATCGTCGCCGATGCAATGAGCATAACCCTTTGCGCATCACCATAGGCTCTTTCAATCGCCATGCGTACCGGAGTTCCAACAGCATAGCTCTTTTGTACTGCGATACTCCCGATGATCTCTTCCAACTTATGCTTGTCACCTTCCGGTAAATACCCCTCCAGCTTCCGTGGGAACACTGCCTGCCAAATAGCAGCAGCAACTGTACTTCCCACAGCACCACCAACGCTGGTGAACATGCCAAGCATAGCCAACAACACAGCGATATATTGATGTGGGACTACAGCCATGACCGCAATTTCTTCCGTGATGTTGAGAGTTCCGCCAGCAAAAGCAATCAGAGCTTGACAGAAGCATATCATGAATATGCTTGCACCAGGCTGTCTATACCAGATCATAAGAATTGACCCGGTGAGCGTCAGTGGTACTGCTAGCCAAAGAGCAACGGGTCGGAATCGGCCAGTTCTGCGGATGATGATTCCGGTGACTAATGACCAGAGACATGACCCTATAGTGTAAATGTTTCCAATGTAGCCAGCCTTTACAATGTCAAGATCCATGACCACCTGCAAAAACGACGAAAAGTACGACCCCCATACGTAAAATTGAATCCAATTAATGACGCAAACAATAAATGCGCCCGTAATAGTTCGATCCGACAACAAGTTATATGGCAAAAATTTGACCCGCGCATAGAAACTCTCATACAAGGCAAAAACACCCAGTAGAACAATTCCAAGGCCAATCATGAACCCAACCCACCATGTCCGCCATCCGTCCGGTTGGTGCGCCACCAAACTGAACGGCAAGAGGAATAACCCAAGACCCAATGTTACCAAGGAAAGACCAACAACATCAAACTCGAGGGCATAATAGCGCAAACTCTCCGACCAAGTGCGATCACTCGTCTGGTCTTCGATAAGCCCAGCTTGTTTCGCCTTTTGTCTATTGCGCCGAAAGACATAAAATAATGGCAATGTGGCGGCGGGAGTAAGAAACGCGAAGAGGCCATAGGCCCATCGCCACCCAGGGCCATTCAGAAAGCCGGTAGCAATGAATCCACCAATCCAGGTAGTGATGAGGTACGGCGACAAAGAAAAGGCAAACATCAGAGACCGGTTTTTCAATGCAGACGTATCTGCGATGAACACAGTCAAAGTATATGATAAACCATTGTAACCGACCCAATAGAATATTTGGCCGGCGCAATATTGCTCGACTCCATGACATGTCGCCATAAGCACCAAACCCACCGTCAATACACCAATGCAGAGCGCATAGCCCTGTGGTCGACCCCAGATATCGAGAATCTTGGCCAGAGTTAATTTGGATAAACCACTGATTAGATATGACAAGACGGATGTAGTTGCCGTCAACTCGTGAGCCGCAAAATCAGACGTAACCCATGGAAGCAAGTTACTAGTTGTACTCTGTTGTAACGTATCGACAAAGTAAATAAACCAGATAAGGCCGTAGGCAACGAATAGATCCTTCCGCGTCCATATAGCAGTCACAGCCTCGGCTTCGGCCACTCCGGACTGTATTGTAGATTCCGGTGCTTCAACATTGGCGGAAGTGCGGGGCTGAAGGGGTGTGGTCGAGTCGATACTACTAGATGTCGAGGTACGCGAAAGTGGCGGCCGAATGAAGGGACTATCTTCGGTCGGGGCTGCCATGGCAGACTCAAAGACAATTGTAAAATGGTAAAGATAGTAATATATATATATAGAACAACGAGGGAAGAGAAGCAAAGTCGAATTGATATTAGGTAGAGACAGACATGCGCCGGCTTACGGCACAAGAAGAAAACAGATGCGACGATACATGCGACGACGACATACAACACAGCGACAAAACACTCAACAACCCCTCACAGTCAAACAAGAAATTCGCCTGGTCGGAAACGAGATGAATCACGTGGTTTCCATAACGAGAAGAACCTGTAATACTGATGACGCTCAGGTTCTTTCCTACTGGCTGCTGGGGTTCTTTCCAGCTGGGGTCAGTCACCAGTCTAGGGACTTTGAGAAGAGCAGGCGAATAAAGATTGGTGTGTGAATTCAGGCAGATTCGCGGTTTTTGGGTTGCATAGAATGTGGGTTTTGGTTGGGCCAATATGTGGTTGTAGTGGAGGGTGGGGTGGATCAATGTAACGTATCGATGCGAGGTGGCACGTCGGTTTCCAAGGACGTGAATGGGTTAAGAGAGATGTGAGTGATCATATACATACACAGAATTCATGATATACTGCCTGCCCAGACTCATGTTGACTAATACCAACTGGAACAAAGAGGGGTATTCAAAGGATCGTTAATTGTGCACATGATGTGATGTTCATATAACCCATCTGATAAACCGAAGGGTCGATAGGGTTATGCACGCAAAGACTGAAGGATCGAACGAAGTCACACAGACCTCCATGACATGGAATAGAACAATTCAGACAGACGTCAAAAACTGTGGCAACGAAAATAACAATGGAATAGAACAATGATCGAAATATTTTAACTCGCTACTAAACAAAGACGCAAATAAAAGCAGAAATAAAAGAACCGATTTACAGCTTGGGAGTGATGGCCCGCTTCTTGAGGATTTCTTCACCCAGCTTAGCCATCTCAAACTTGCGCACCTTACCAGACCCGGTCAAAGGAACATTGTTGGGAATGCCATCGCGACCGATCCAGAACACGTGCGTGGGCGCCTTATGCTTGCCAAGACGGGCCCGGCACCATTCACGCACCTCTTCAAGTGAGGGAACCTTGACATCCTTTTTACCCTCGTCAGCCTCAAGGAAGGCACCTACAACCTCACCATAGTGAGCATCCTTAATACCGACAACGATAGCGCGAGTGATAACATCGTGCTCCATGAGGCGCTCCTCGATTTCGAGAGGGTAGATGTTTTCACCGCCACGGATGATAATATCCTTGAAGCGACCGGTGATGGAGCAGTAACCATGAGCATCGAAGACGGCCTCGTCACCAGTGTGCAGCCAAAGAGTACCGGTGGAATCACGGATCATGCACTCAGCAGTCTTTTCCGAGTTATCCCAGTAACCAGCCTGGAGCTGGTATCCGGCGATGCAAAGTTCACCGCGCTGACCAACGGGGAGAATCTTGCCGTCGTGATCAACAATCTTAGCCATAGCATGAGGCATGAGGGTACCAACGGTAGTCAATCGGCGATCGAGCTTGTCATCAGTGAAAGCGTTAAAGCAAGTAGGTGACGCCTCAGTCAGACCATAAGAACTAGTAAACTCAGTCATACCAAAGACATTGACAAGCTTCTCCATCAAGTATCTAGGAACTGGTGCGCCGGCAACAATACCAGTGCGGAGCTGTGACTTGAAGTTTTCAGGGCGCGGCAGAGAAAAGAGAGTATCAAACATGGCAGGAACACCGTGGATAGCAGTGCAGCGCTCTTCAGTGATTGCGCGAAGGGTGGCCTGGGGGTCGAAAACCTCGGCGGGATAAACGATTTTAGAACCGTGGGTGATGCAGGCGAGCAGACCGAGGACTAAACCGAAGCAGTGGAACAGCGGCGGCGGGCAGCAAAGAGTATCGGCGGGAGTCAGGCGCATACGGTCGCCGATGAAGCGGGCATTGTTAACGAGGTTGCTGGGATTCTAGTTAGTTTGGGATGGTCTCATAGAATAGAATGAGTGAAAGCCTTACTGGTGAGTGAGGGTGGCGGCCTTGGGGTGACCGGTAGTACCACTGGTGAACTGAAGGTTGGCGACCTGGTGGCAGAGCACCTTGCTCTGGGCGACAGTAAGACGAGCATGGCTCTTAGTCTTGCTCTTTTCAAGCAGTTGGTCGTAAGTGGGGTACTTCTCGCCAGCAGCATCGCGGAGAAGGACGACAGGTGGGCTCTTGGGGTTCTTGGCAAGCTCAGCCAGCAGTGGGGAGTTATCCAGGCGGCCGATCTTGCGGGTGGTGAAGAAGAGCTTGCAAGCTATTTGGGATGTTAGTTTGTATATAGCATAAGGCGCATACCGCGGAATTTACCAGTGAAGTTCAGGCCATACATAGCCTCAGTCGCGGTGTAAGTGTTGTTCAAAATGACCAAGATAGCACCAATGCGACACGCAGCAAAGAAGACGGCGGCATATTGCTCGCAGTTACCGGCCATGATACCGACACGGTCACCGACGCCGATGCCCAAGTCGAGGAGGGCTTGGGCGAGCAGGTAACTGTTGCGGTTCAGATCATTGTAGGTCCAACGGGCACCGGTCCATGGGATAACAAGAGCTTCTTTGTTTCCATACTGGTGGCTCTGAAGCTCAAGGAGGTCGCCGAGAGTGTGGTCGACGAGGGGCACGTCAGTGGGACCTTGAAGAATGGAGAGAGCCGGAGGGGCGGTGGAAGGGTTTGGAGTATCGATGCAAGTCTGAGTAGCCATTTTGGGTGGTGATTATGCTGAATGATAGTCTATGAAATGAATGATGATGATGTCTTGTGTTGTTTGCAACCGGCGCAAAGGAATTTAGACTTGAGGGAAAATGGATTTATTTTCTCGCGGAAGAGTGCCTGTGCGTTTTGAAGAAGGGTCTCCTCTGGTTTATCAGATTTCCTGAGTGACAGGGAAAGCGGTAGTATGGGTGGGATATGACTGCGCAAGCTTAGCGGAGGATGGATTTAGTGTAAAGGAATTTGTGGAAACGTGGTGAAGAAAGGAAAAAGAACAGAAGATTCACGGAACGGGAGAAGAAATGTTCAGCGCAAGTTTGTTGGCCGAGCGGCGGAGTTAGGCACACCAAGGAAGGAGGGTGGGTAGCAAGAAGAGGCCGGTGCAGAATCGTAAAATGGGGTACATAGGTGGATGAGACGTTTCTAAAAATGATTTGATCAGATAACCTTTTGACATCTACTATATTCTACGACATATTGCATACCAGACTTTCTCCGCCGATGCAACGACTGCAGTGCCGAATTTCTCCAGCCAAGATCCAACTGTAACCTGTAACCCGCGCCCAAAAAAAATCTATAGTCAAAGCTTTTTGTGTACGCGACAGCAGAGACGGACTCGGGTGAGCCTGATATATCCCCTGAGGCGGAAATATCCAAACAGCCATTCAATATAGACACACATTTGAGCCCCCATCTTACTCTCACGATCTGATAACGGGATACAACACAGTCAGTCAAATGTGAAGCAGGATCGGTGCATCTGCGGGTGATTCCATTAGTCACGGTATTGGCCGAGGACGATGTTGAAGACGGGGGCTCCGGCAGGCAGGCTAGTCCAGCGAAGGCTTAGCAGATGGAATTAGACACGGCAAAACGAGCGAGGTGAAGAAAAAAAAATGCGAAAAATTACCATGAAGGTTCCAATGGTTGTCTATTTTGAGACGAAGCTTGGGCGTTTACAGGTGGGGCATTTTGGCACCCGGTGTTTCTCGAAATAAAAGTTGGATTTTATCGGCTCGGTAGATTATCTGATCCAGAAACTGATTAGATTGATTGATAAAATGTAGATAAAGATTTTTTTATGGTTTAATTTGAACCTGGTCTGTGCCCCCGTCAGTGGGCCCACTAGCGAATATAGGAAGTTGCGTTGCGTGCATACATGTGTGCGGATTTCTAACGTGGCAATAATAAGCCACGAAGGGTTAACGAGTTTGAGGAACTAGACCAGGGACACTACGTACGGTTTTCACGGTGTTTGCTTGCCATTTAGTTTTATTTGGCTTCCACGAGTCCGACCGGTGACGGATTTCGAGTGTACCTGCGTTGCACATCGTTACTTGTCGTGGTATTTCATGTCATTGCTGCTGTCATGAGAATCTAGGTTCATCAGCATCATAGTAGTCCTTGCACAATCATCAGACGCTTCAAACAAAAGGGTTAGACCCTTCAGTGGCTTGTAGAGTTCAAACGATGTTGAAGGGGTGGCGCGGGCATGGTTTGTGAGACGACGTTTGTATGGATTACGTGATTTTAGTTTTACGGTTCGCGAAGGTTACACTTCGGGGAAGGGACTTTATGGGGCAGTTCTATACGACTGAGCAGACAAAAGAACCAAAGTTAAGTTACGCACAGAGTCTCTCCAAAGTGTGTATGTATGTACTCAGAGGCACACATGTGTGCTATACTGTTGTATGTGCCTAGACATATGGATTGTGAATAGGTTGCGAATAACATGATGGATGCAAATCACATGCGAAAATTGGGTGGGTGGTATCGAGTTAAGTGGCGAATCATAAAAGACGGATTTCACAGCTGCATCTACCTCGTGGGGTGTCTGTTCAGAGGAAGCCTCGGTAACAGACGTAGGAAGCAAAGGATGCTGATTGCGGCTGGCAATATCAAGATGGAATATCACGATATCTCCATCACCTCCGATCAAGTTCACAAGACCCAATACATGTCCATCACCAATACAAATGTCTGTAGACAATCAGATAACTCCCCGCCCGCCATCTGCCCAAACCACAACAGTAAACCACGCAAAAGTGGACCAAGTAAGAGAAGTGACTCCACAGGGATCAAACCTAGCCAAGCGTCGCCAGTCGCGGGTTGGTTTGTCTAGACTTGGGACAGGCAGGTA
Organism: Huntiella decipiens; assembly: GCA_003032515.1. NCBI lineage: Eukaryota > Fungi > Ascomycota > Sordariomycetes > Microascales > Ceratocystidaceae > Huntiella > Huntiella decipiens. Next base: position 33,209 of record NETU01000552.1, read on the forward strand.
CGGTGGCGGGCGGGCGGAAAAAGCCAAAGGAAAAAATCAAGGTTTACTTTACTTAGTGAGGAAGCCATACCAGACAGGCCGTGCGAGCGAGTTCGGGGTGCCGAAGTCGGGAGGATTTAGGAGGGTGAAGAATACTGGATGAGGTATTTCCAATAATGAGTGGATGACCACGAGGATAACCTGCGAGGTAACCTTCCAGCTGGATTAATGGATATATCCTCACTCATGCATGTTGTTCCATTTCCGTCCAGCACGCATCACCCGTTCATATCTTCCGCATAAACTTCAATAAACTCCATAAAAAAAAGGTCACGCCGAATTACCCAAAACTGTCACTAACACGTTCACCCCAGCGCCCGCACCACCACGAGGGACCCACCCCCCTCCATGAAAATAGCAGTTTCGACACAAGTCGTCGAAGCTCCTGCATCATCTTCGCCAGGTCCGCATTGTTACTCTACGAGCGGAAAGCCACCTTGAAGCACTTCACACCATAAGATCTAATCTAATCAGTACGAACTCTCGGCGTATAAGATGTAGTGCAACGGCATGTATCAGAATATGTATTTCCCGTCTCTTTCTCTCTTCACCCTCATTGACATCAAGTCTTCCTTTCCTTTGCATCTGCATCTTTCTATTCTTTCGACTCGTTCGTCCCACTTTCATTAACATTCTTTAGCATCTTCTGCATTTCCACTCTTTCATTTACAATCCCACTCATCTTTCAAAGCTAGCAACCCCGGCTTTAAACTCCATTTTATCAGCTTTAGCTCCAAACAATCCACCTGGTAAAATCACACCTCGCAAAGGAAAAAAAAAAGACAAAAATCCCCTAAGACTTCCTTGTCAAAATCATCCTACTACACGCCTTCTCGGTCTTTCACCCCTCCCCCCATCACCTTTTTAACATCTCACTACTTCCCTCTTCCTCTCCGCCTGTCTCGACTACTTCATAGTTCGTCAGCTTAACTGCCTCGATCGACCGGAAATTCTGCATCTCATCATCCAAAAGTCAACCCGTTTTCCTACGTCCATCTACATCTGATTATCTTTTGCATTTCAGCATCTTATATCAAATACCCTAACCCTAGTCTGTTTAACACCATCTTTCGGAACTTTCAGACCTTCTTACGACCGATATCTTTCTTTCGATTACGTTTCTTGCATTGTATTGTATTTGATTTTGTTGCCTTTTTGCTCACGTTGAGAACGATACTGTTGAGATACCCAAGCCTCTTTTTTCTACCTTTTATATTTCCCCTCACATCTTTCCAAAATGGTTCAGCTTCGCGACTCCGAGAGCACTGGCGGTGTCCAGACCGTCCCCACCTCGCAGACTCGTCTGCCTCTTTCCCACCTTCCCGTTGGCTCTTCGCCAGCTATCTACGCCGAGCTTCTTGTTTCTTGGCTCGTTGCTTTCTGCTTTGACCAAGATAACACCCTTCCTGAGTTTGGCTATGGCGCCATGCACCAGACTGGCGGCATTGGCTTCCGGAACTCACTTCCCGCTAATGTCGTTGATTTGGCGCGGGACAAGACTCTCGCCACAGCCCTTACTGAGGTGAGACGGGCCGTTCAAAATGTTGTTGCTACTGAGGATATGCGCACTGGCAAGTACGATGCTTTCGTGTTGTACGAGAACGCTAGCAAAGAAGACAAGGCCAAGGCCTCTGAAGTAAGTTGATATTTCGATAGACGAGATTACCAAGATATACTAACACCTGTATTTAGTGGACCTTCCATATTACTGCCACGGTTGATGCTTCTTCTCTTATTCTCACATCTCACTCCCGTGACCTCGGTCTCACCGCCGCGGCCGCTGCCCGCCGTCTCTCCCTCTTCACCACGGTGCTGACTGCTACTCTCACCACCCCTTCTACTCCCCTCATTGCGCCCATCCGCGCTCTTCCCGCCGACCTTTCTCTTCTCTGGCACTGGAACGCCGATCTTCCCGAGACCATTTCCCGGTGCATGCATGACATCATCTCCGAGCAGGCCCGTCTCCGCCCATCCGCTCCCGCTATTGAATCATGGGATGGTAACTGGACCTACTCCCAGCTTGACGACCTGTCAACTCGCTTGGCTTTCAAGCTTGTTGCCGCTGGTGCCAAGCCCGGTGACGTCATTCCTCTTTGCTTCGAGAAGTGCAAGTGGACTGTCATTGGTGTTCTTGCCATCATGAAGGCCGGTGCTACCTTCTCTCTTACCGACCCTGCTCAACCAGAAGGCCGTCTTCGCACTATCGTTGAGCAGACTGGCGCTAAGCACCTTCTTGTCTCGCGCGCTCAGGCCGAGACAGGTGCTAAGATTGCCAACGGCGCTCAAGTCATCGTTGTTGATGCCGCTGTTCAGTTGGCCCCCAAGCCCACTGAGACTCTCCCTGCCGTTGACCCCGAGAGTGCCATGTACGTCATCTTCACTTCCGGTTCCACTGGTAAGCCCAAGGGTGTTGTTGTCTCCCACGTCAACTTCACCTCTGGTGCTATTCCCCGTGCCGACCTTGTCGGTTACCGTGAGCACTCCCGTGTCTTTGACTTCGCTTCATACGCCTTCGATGTGTCCATTGATTGCATGATCTGCACTCTGTCTGCTGGTGGTTGCCTTTGCATTCCTACCGACCAGGACCGTATGGACGACCTTTCTGGTGCTATTCGTAAGACCAAGGTCAACATGGCTCACATGACTCCTTCCGTTGCTCGTGTCCTTGATGCCGACATCATCCCCTCCCTCGACGTTCTTGGTCTTGGTGGTGAAGCCGTCTCTAGCTTGGACGCTGCGAACTGGTCTCAAACCACTTCCGTTGTTATCGCCTACGGTCCTTCCGAGTGCACTGTCGGTTGCACCATTAACAACGCTGTCAACGCTACCTGCACCAACCTCGGTTACGGTGTTGGTGGTACCATGTGGATCGTCGACCCCAATGACCACTCCCAGCTGATGCCCATCGGCGAGGTTGGTGAGCTGATTGTCGAGGGTCCCGTCGTTGGTATCGGTTACCTCGGCGAGCCCGCCAAGACCGAGGAGGTTTTCATTAACGCTCCTCAGTGGCTCCGTGACGGTCTTCCCTCTCAGGACATCCCCGGCCGCACTGGTCGTCTCTACAAGACTGGTGATCTCGTCCGCTACGATCCCTGCAACAACGGTTCCATCGTCTTCGTTGGCCGCAAGGACCAACAGGTTAAGCTCCGTGGTCAGCGTGTCGAGCTTGCCGAGGTCGAGTTCCACCTTCGCCGTGCCCTCCCCCACGGTGTCAAGGTCGCCGCTGAGGTGATCAAGCCCGGTGGTACTGACCCTCTTCTCGTTGCTTTCGTCGAGAGTAAGACTGATTCTGTTGCTGCTGCTGGTGACATCTTCTCCACCTTTACCGAGTTCCTCGCCGAGGCCATTCCCAAGGTCGACAAGAACATGGGTGCTGATGTCCCCCGCTACATGGTCCCCGCTGTCTTCATTCCCCTTCACGCTCTCCCCTCGCTCGTTTCGGGCAAGGTTGACCGCAAGAAGCTCCGTGAGATTGGTGGCAACATGACCCGTGATCAGCTTTCTGATTTCCGTCTCTCTGGTGCCTCTTCCGGTTCCAAGGAGGCTCCCGTCACTGAAGTTGAAAAGGCTCTCCACGCTCTGTGGAAGGGTCTCCTCGGTGCTGATCTTGAGATCGGTCTCTACGATAACTTCCTGTCCCTTGGTGGTGATTCGCTCAAGGCCATGAAGCTTGTTGGCCAGGCTCGCGACCAAGGTATCCAGATGAACGTCGGTACCGTCTTCCAGTACCCCGTTCTCCAGGAGATGGCCGCCCACTGCACCGTCACCGAGGGCTCCATTGGCCCCGTCATTCCCACCGAGCTCCCTCCTTTCTGCATGCTTCCTTCCGAGACTGATGTCGACACTGCCAAGATGCAAGCTGCTGAGCTCTGCGATGTCCCCGTTTCCGACATTGCCGATATCTACCCTTGCTCTCCCCTCCAGGAGGCTCTGATGGCTCTGACTGCTAAGTTCAAGGATGCCTTCGTTGCCCAGCGTGTTGTCGCTATTGAGTCTGCCGAGGTCGCTGACAAGGTCGTTAGCTCTTTCACCGAAGCCTCGCTCAACTGCGACATTCTGCGTACCCGCATTGTCCAGCTTCCCGGCGCCGGTCTCGTCCAGACTGTTCTTGCCTCCGCCCCCGAGTGGACCCACGGCACCGATCTTCAGAGCTACCTCGCCGCTGACCGTGACAACGGTATGGAACTTGGCAAGGCTCTCGTCCGCTACGCCATGATCAAGGACAACGGTGCTTACCACTTTGTCATTTCCATGCACCACGCTCTGTACGATGGTTGGGCCATGCCCGTCATTGTCGACCGTGTCAACCGTGCCTTCGACGGCCTTAGCACTGAGCGTCCCGCTTCCTTCAAGCACTTCATTGCTTACCTCCAGTCGATTGACCGCTCCGCCTCTGAGGAGTTCTGGCGCAACCAGCTTTCCGGTGCCACTGGCCCACAGTTCCCTGCTCTTCCCAACCCTGCCTACCAGGTCCAGGCTGACTCTCTCCTTGAGCAGTACGTCGAGCTCGGCCAGCTGCCCGCTTCCAAGACCACCATTGCTACTGTTGTTCGTGGTGCCTGGGCTCTCGTTGCTTCCCACTACTCAGGCTCGCTTGATGTTGTCTTCGGTGAGACTCTTACCGGTCGTAACGCTCCCATCCCGGGTGTCGAGGACATCGAGGGTCCCATGATCACCACTGTCCCCGTTCGTGTGCAGATTGACCCCGAAGCCTCCGTCATGGAGTACCTCCAGGCCATTCAGCAGACCACCGTTGACCAGATCCCCCACGAGCACATGGGTCTCCAGCACATCCGTCGTCTCTCACCCGATGCCCTTGAGGCTTGCGAGCTCCGCACCGGTCTCGTCATGCACCCTTCTACCGACGGCGAAGCCGAGGCCGCTCTTGCCACCTCCCGCTACCCCGCCGACCGCCTGGTCCCCGCCGGTGACTCCGAGGCTGCCCAGGAGGCTCTTAAGTTCAACACCTACGCTCTGATGCTTGTGTGCTCTCTGGACCCCAACGGCTTCCTTGTCATGGCTTCCTTCGACAAGCAGACCGTCCGGTCTCCCGTCCTTGCCCGTGCTCTCCGCCAGTTCGCCCACGTCTGTGCCCAACTGGTCCGCGAAGCTGACAAGCCCGTCGGTGAGATTGCCTGCTTCCTCCCCGAGGATGCCGTTGAGCTCCAGCGCCTCGCCACTGCCTCGGTCCCCTCCATCGCCGCCCAGTACCCCGGTGTTGAGCGTGCCTGGATCGTCGACCCCTCTGACCCTGAGCGCATCCTTGCTCCCGGTGCAGTTGGTGAGCTTGTCATTGATGCCCGCACTCTCCCTGCTGGCTGCCAACAGATTGACACTCCCGTCTGCATCTCTGCCCTGTGCCCCGCTGCCCGTGTTGTCGTCTACAAGACCGGCCAACTGGCCACCGTTGCTGACGATGACTCCCTGATTCTCAAGGGTGACAAGAACAAGGCTCCCGTCTCTGCTGTTGCTCGTCTTCCCGCCACTGCCCGTGGAAAGGCTGTCTCCGCCAAGTCGGCCAAGCAGCGCAAGCTCCGTGCTATCTGGGCTCGCGTCCTGAAGCTTGACGAGGACACCATCGGTCTTAACGACTCTTTCTTCCAGCTTGGTGGTGATTCCATTGCTGCCATGAAGCTTGTCTCGGAGGCCCGCCTCGCCGGCATCATCCTTACCGTCGCCAAGGTCTTCTCCGCCCGTACTTTGTACGACATGTCCAACGCCATGGAGGAGCGCGCCGATGCCGCCGTTGAGGAGCCTGCCAAGCCTGTTGTTCCCTTCGCCCTGGTTGCTCCCGCTGAGCTTTCCGCCATCAAGGCCTCTGCCCAGGCTTCTCTCAAGAACCAGGCGTGGAACATCACTGATATTCTTCCTGCCCGTCCTCTCCAGGAGATTGCTGTCGATGGTACTGTCCAGTTCCCCCGTTTCTCTGCTCGTTACGAGATGATGTACTTTGACCAGCCTCTGGATGTCGCCCGCATGACTGCAGCCACCACTGCCTTGGTTCAGCGCAACGAGATTCTCCGCACTGTCTTCTTCCGTCACGGTGCCACTGCCGAGTCCAAAGGCCGTTGCTTCGGTGCTGTCCTTGACCGTATCGATGCTCCCATTGTCCACCACGACGTCGATGCCTCCTTCGACATGGTTGAGCTGTGCCATGACATTTGCTCGATTGACGCTCGCTCTCCCATGCCCCACGGTTCCTCCTTCATCAAGTGGTTCTTCCTCCAGGCCTACGACAACAACGGTGTTGCCACCAAGTCTGCCCTGATTTTCCGCATCTCGCACGCTCAGTACGATGAGATCTGCCTTCCCCTGATCCTCCGTGAGTTGGCTGCTCTGTACGATGGTGAGAAGCCCACCCAGGAACTCCTTCCCTTCTCGGCCTTTGCCAACCACGTTGTCGACTCTCTTCCTGAGTCCATGCCTTACTGGCGCGACCTACTTGAGGGCTCCGAGGGTGCTACCGTCCTGAAGCCCGAGACTCCTCTCGTTGACCGCAAGCACTACTGCATTGAGCGCGAGTACGACATCTCCGGCCGTCCTGCCGAGATCACTACCGCCTCTATCCCCACTGCTGTCTGGGCTCTGGCTCTTGCCAAGCTTGTCAACCGCCGTGATGTCGTCTTCGGTGAGGTCGTTTCCGGTCGTAACATTGCCTTCCCCCACGCCAACGCCGTTGTCGGTCCCACTTGGCAGTACGTCCCTACTCGTGTCCGTTTCACCCCGGGCATGACTGGTCTTGACCTTCTTTCCATGGTTCAGACCCAGCACATTGAGACTTCCGCCCACGAGGGTGTTGGTATCACCGAGCTGATTGAGGATGGCTGCTGGCCCGCTAGCCACGAGTGGTTCGATACCGTCGTCCACCAGGATGTCGAGCACGTTGAGAACCTCGAGGTTGAGGGTCTTGGTGGTCGCACTGAGACTCTGTACCTCCACGAGGAGCCTCTTCGCGAGTGGAAGATCCAGGCTTTCCCCGCTGGTAACAAGATGACCATTGAGGTTGTCACTTTCGAGTCCTGGAAGCAGACTGCCGGTGAGCTTCTCGACCACATTGCTCCTATCTTCGACCAGCTTCTCAACCGTCCCCACGAGGTTCTTTTCCCCGAGGACACCATCCCCCGGGCTATTGCTGCCCCCGTCGAGGAGCCCGTCGCCACTTCCACCCGCGGCGTCTCTTTCTCCTCCAACTCCGATGACGTTGTCACTACCACCCTTTCCCTCTCTCCTGCCTCTTCGGCTCCTAGCACCCCACGCATGACTCCTCACACTCCTGGTGTGTTTGTTCGTCCCGAGTCTCCTGTCACGGAGCCTGCCACTCCTGCTCTTCCCTCTACTCCTCGCGAGAAGAAGGTTGCCGATGCCTATGATATGACTGCTGTCATCCGCTACCTTGAAGTTCTCGAGAACAAGGTTTCACAACAGGACGAGATCAACCGGGAGCTGCGCCAACGCGTGGCCATGCAAGAGTCTGCTTTGGATATGATGCGGAGAGAACTTGCTGATATGCGTGCGAGAATTGCTTAGATTTCCTATCTGTTTTAGTTTATTTCCTTTTTGTTATTAGTGTTTCATTTCATTTCATTTCTCAAAAATTGCCTGTTTTGCTGTTGTACAATAAATTGCTTTCTTCATTAATACTCCTCCTCACCTTAGTATTGCATTATGTGACAAACATAAGGATATCATTAAACCCACGACTGAATTATGTACTCAAACACTACTAAAAATCATTACCATCCATTACTGGAGCCCAAACACCTTTTGGAAACTCCGTCTAATTTGTTCCCGCCCTTCGCCTGTCCGTCTCTTGCGAGGTTCAACGGGGGCAGCCTTCGGTGGCCACTCACCATCGCGCTTCCATCCAGTGACACACGCTGCCAACATATCCTTCAAATTTATCGGGCAACTTGGCGACTGTGACTGCAAAATCGTTTTATCGTAAATAGCCAAGTAAAGTCTCGGTCCAATACTCGCCCGCATGGGGTTCGCTGCTGGGATCAGCGGCTCTGCAATCGGGAGCATCACCTCAAGAGGGTACTTCCGGGAATCTACTACACTAGCAGCTCCCCGGGCAGACCCCGAACTTGCCGAGACTGAGCCAGTCGTGCTAATAGTGGCTGAAGCATTGGTAGGCACCTTGCTGGCGGGGTTCATAGCGTCACTATCACTTCCGGGACCGGCTGCAGTTGGTGGCGTTCCACTGGCTGAAGAAATTGCAGCCACAGTTTGGGCATTAGAATAGCGAGCAAAGAAACGACGTGGCGAAAGTGGCGACAATGGTGAGGTGGCGGCAGGTGGTGGGGGCGGGGCAATTGTTGACATGGCAGGACGCATGCGCACCAACTTTGCACCTGTCCACTTGTCCCGTCGTGCCTCAAAACAGGCGAGACCTTGGTTCCACTTCATCTCTTCTTGTACTGCGCGACGCCGCTGATCTTTTGCGCGCACCCGAGCTTCCAATACCGAAATAGCACTCTCCATAGACTTCTTGCTGCTTGTGTTGGTCTTGGCCTTGGCTGCTTTGGCCATGAGTTCAATCTCGGAGTCCCAGTCGAGTCGAATTTTGAATTGTGATGGGTTCTCGTCAACCACTGAATACAAGGATGCAACGTCGTCATTATCATCGTCAAGGTTTTGTGGATCGTCGTTATCTTCGTCTTCGGAGGCTGACTCTGCTTCAGAAGCTTGTGTGTTGGTCTCCTCGGCAGACTGTTTCAGGACGTCGGCCAATGGCACAGTCGGTGTGGCAGCAGTCGACTTAGCTGAGACTTCTGGGTCGTGGTAACGAATCTCCGTCATGACACCATCAACCTCAACATGTCTTACAACAACAGGAAGAGGTGGAACATCAGTGCGCGTCCACGGGAAATCCCAGTCGGTCCGTACATTGTTGCACAAATGCTTGACGATAGCCAACCTCTGCTTTGTCTTATCTCGGCTCAGAAGGTCGGGATCAAAACCTAAACTCTCGCTGGTAGCATCGGTGGATTGGTTGCTCATAGTCTTGGCCAGACTGGCTTTGCGTGAACGGTAGATTTCGCTGAAAATCATGTTGGATGCAGTTCCTGAGGTAGCGGCATTCAAGGCAGAAATATCAAAAACTGCGGGGCCGGTGGGTGAAACAGGATGTTGGAATGAATTATACTCGGCAGGTTGGTAAACTGCGGCTTGAAGAGTGTCGATTTGAGGTTCGACCTTATGTTGAGGACAAGGTTGGAATCCCTTTTTAGAAGCGGCAGCAGCACAGCAAGAATTCGGGTTGGAAGTGCGATGAATAGTAGAAGGAATTGTTGAAGTAATAACGACGGGATCGGTATCACAAGCAGAAGACACTGGGCCTGTAGCTGCTTTTATAATGCTTGGCTGAGGGTCCACAGTGGGCGTCTCTACCCCAACGGGTGTCTCTGTACCAGCGGCGGTGGCTTTTTCCGCCTCCGAGGAAACAATGGAGGAAACAAGACAAGCCTCAACCGTCGCGGGGCCTGCCACAAGTGATATCGCGGGCGCACAAGACTCCTTCAAAGGCTCCTGATGGGAGTCCTTCAACTCCAACTTTTCATCCAGTCCGTGGGTTTTTCCCGATGTAGACTGGTCTGTTCCCAGTGATGCAGCAGCGGAAGCAGAAGCAGCGTCACAGCTGGTAAGAGTTGCAGCTGTTGTGGAGCAGATTGTGGAGGCAGGGCCTATGTATTAAGTGATAAGTTAGAGGATGAGGTCAGTGACAAATGGTGTAATTGGAGTAAGCGAAGAGAGTAAGAACAGCAGAAATGATTGAACAAGAAACGAAAAGAAGAAATCCGAGGGACTGTCATCACTGTTTATAAGCTCTGATAAGCAACATATCACCAGCCTGTCACAATAATAAACACACACTAATGCAGCCTCCCTGTTTTGTAGGATTTTATTGACCCTAGGCCAGCTCAAACGTCTTTCTACTCTCCAACTTTGGAAAAGGCAACAAAGAATTCTGATTAAGGCAACCATGGCATTTCCAGCCGGGTTTCCGTGGAACAGTAGACGCTGTGTAGTCTTGTCGCCAAGAGAGCAGGATTCCGCCCCGGGTCCACTTGATCCCACATTAGAAGAATCATATGATGCGTTGAAAATCCGGGGCAAGTCAGGAGGATGGACTGGTTCCGCCCGGGGTTATGATTGACATGAAATCGACGATCACATGTCTGGTGGGACGGCTGATGAAGAGGGAGCGGCGCGTGAAGAAGGGTGGCTGTCAACGAAAGAACAGGAACAAAGGCTCTTCTGGCGTCTTTTTTCAATGTCTCAGAGCCAAAGTGACAATACTTGCTGTTTTGCTGATCTCGTTCTCACTCTTACTGTCCCTTGACGCCCGACCCACTTCTCCGCACTTTCACCCACTTGCGCGTGCACCTCTAACCCCGTAAATCACTTAATAAGTGGTTCATGTTACCTGGTACCCCACAACCGCAACTTTATGATCCCCACTTGAAGGATGGGGTAAATGGAACCCCGTCGCCAATAAACGAGGCATTTGCCGCCGTCATGAGATCGTTCTCTTTGCTGTCTTCCTTAACAACGATAAGCAAAAAAGGCGCTCTTCCGTATGTTCACTTCGATGCGCACTAGACGCATTAAATTGCAGACGTGAAGCTAGACATTTTCCTTGCTTCATCCCCTCTTTTTCGCTGTCTGTCTCTCCTCGTTACTTAGGGAATTAAACTCACCTGTGTTCCTACCCGTCCGCGTGGGAATCTGCTTATCAGACGTCATTGTAGGAATGATCAAAATAATCAAAAAGAAAAGCCAAAAGAAAGAGCACAATGACACAAAGTGCAACAGAGTACAGGCAGAAAACCCGAAATATCACTACAGAATATCAGTCGATACGTTAGTCCAATTCTATTGAAAGCCTGGAACCTTCAAAACCATCATTCGACTTTCTGCATTTCACGACTTCATGTCTCACCCACTATCGCCCGGGATTTTCCCAACCATCATCAAATATTGCCCCCGGCAAAACCGGGCGTCTTTGTTGACAATGCATGGCGAGGGTTGGCAGTATCCATAACCCTGACAGATTTCTTCGATGGAATGGGAGAATCAACCAAGAACGCAACAAGACAGATGTAGAATAAGACTACAAAATCCAACAACATGACAGCTCCATATTTGCCCCAAAAGATAGAATTTAGGCTTCTGATATCATAACCATACGCCGAGTAGTACAGTTGGAAAAGAAGACGAAAATTCAATTGCCAGGGCCACCGCCATCGGACATGCATATCAACATAAATGACGTACAATGTGTGTACATACCTAAACAATTATAAAGGGACTGAAAAAGCCGCGGTACCTAAAGCGGATGTCGTATACACGGCTAATAGGTGGCGTACTGAAATATCGTATAATGTGAGAGGTGTAATCACCCACAAAAAAGCATGAGGAAGTCAACAGACAACAAAGTAGTGAGTCTTTTTTTCACTTTGTTTGTGAAAAACAAATGGGATTTAGGACGACGAGTGACCAGGCTGGTTGATTGTTTTGCTGATAAGAAAAAAAATAGAGTTTTCTCGCTATTTATGAGCTTTTCGGAAGCGGGGAATCGCTAAGCACGCTCGATGGCTTGGGCGAAGAACGGAACGAGCGAGGGCTTCTTTTGACAGTTTTAAACTCAGGAACAGAATTAAGATCCGGTTGAATTCCGGTTGTAGACAAGTAAAAATTAGACAATATGGAATTATCTCCTATAGAAAGCGAAAGCGACGGAGCAAAAGTAGCGAAGAGAAGAGACCTAGGTTTAGGGACAAACATTCAGTCTTTAAAGTTATTTCTCCAACCGCTCAGTAGTCAACATTTCACCCCAATTCCGGTCGCCTAACAATTGACTGCCGGAAAACTCTGCTCTAATCATCGTTGACCCGCAGGAATACATTAACCCTAGAGATGCCAAGGCATAAAGGCACAACCCTGACGTGATCTTGGGACAGGCCATTATTGCATCAAAAACGACGCCCTTGAACGGCTGTTAAAAATGAGCACGGGAATAAAGACAAAACCGAATGAAAATATCACATGTATCGAAAACGACAAAATCTAAACAAACTAGAAAACATCACCAAGACCAATATGCAAATTAGATGACAAAAGAAAACCCCTCCAACTAAAAAAAACAAAAGATTAAACCAAAACAACATTTGAATAGCGAGGTCTCCAGCTCGCATCAACCCGCAAACACCGAGCCAACCCTCACTTTTTGCCCCAATATTCCTGACACCCAATCGTGGGCGTGCTGTAGCCTCGATTCTCCTGTCCTCTTGGCACATATCTGCTGGACTGTGAATCTGATACTGGGGGAACCGAACCGGCCGTACCAGGTTGATTTTCGGGCTTCGGTAGAATCCGGCGAGGAGCTAACTGAGTCCGGAAAATGCCCATAGCAGGTAGCTTTCCCTTGCTCTGCCCCTTTCCATGCCCGTTATGCCGCCGCTTAGAAGACGGCTCTAGGAGGGTAATGTCGCTGTCAGCAGAGTGCAGTCGTTTTCTTGGCCTCTCAGTTTCACGAATGGCACTGCTTTCTGCGTGAGCGGATGTCGACAATCCGACATCATCTGGCAAGCTTTGGTTAGAAGCTATTCCCCCCGAAAGATTGTAGGGCTCCTTACTGATTGGCTGAGAGCTCAAGGACAACAAATCAATTTCCAGGTCTTTAGGCTGGTATTTGAAGTTGTAGATAGAGTTCAGCGAACGGTTGGCCTTAGAGAATGCGGGGGCATGAAGTGCTTGTGGAATAGACGAATAAAGTCCCGTACCTCGTACATCCTCCGTGACTAGTGGCGCCGGAGATGGTGAACGATACGGGTCAGTGATGGTTGAGGAACTCGATCCGGCAGAGCGGGGTCTGGTTCCCAATTGCTGAGTCAAGGGAGCCCCAGGAACACTCGGCATCGGTCCCAAAACAACCGATAGATCCAAAGTTGGTAAGGTACCAACGGGGGCTTCTCTCTCAGTTGCAAGAGGTACAAAATTGCAAGGACCTATTCCTTCTAAAGAAGCCTTAGTAGTGGCTTCTGCCTCAGACTGGTATGTTCCCCAAATCTTCTTGGCCCATTCAAAGGCACTTTCACCAAGTGCAGGGCCCGTGAAGGCGTGGTTGATCAAATTTTGACCCACCCAGCAAAACACACCAAAGAACGGGTCGGCCATTGGGTTGATCTGATTAGGATCTGGCTGTTGTAAAATGGTGTTATCGAGTACTGCACACGATGGATTGTTAGGCGATATTATGTGAGAAGATCCAAAGTTTTGACATACCTGAAGACTCTGCGCTGTAAATATTACCGCCATAGGGAAGTTCCGGAGAGTTCTCGACGAGAGGGGTGTTCAAAACAGAAAACCGCGGAAACATGCTTCCAGGAAAGTTGTGCTGAAGAGGCAAGTGTTCAGTAGCGAGCACGCTAGAAGACGGAATATCTACCCAAAAATGACGTGTTAGCCTTTCATCGTACCTCTTAGAAATATCCCCATAAACCCACCATTATTTAAAGCATCCACAGTGTCGACCTGTTCATCTGATGGATTCTATCCCATCAAAGTCGCAGGCTTTGACACCGAAGGGGTTGCCTCGACTTCCTTTACGGACAGGATACTCTCGGGCTCGCTCTGAGCCTCAATAGTAGACTCGCTGTTGGATCCTGAGAGAATGACCACACCAGTAGGACGCGAAGAAGGACGCGGCTCATGAAGGCCGTTGGGACCGATGTTGTCTATTAAAATCGAGACTGTTAGTATTAGATACCATACAAATCGTAGCATCAAGCACCTTGTGGTTTCTCTCAAATCATTAGTTTACTTACCCCGAAGTGACGTCAACCAAACGCCCCATGCTGCATCGGTCTCTCCAAGAGCATCCTAGCTCTCTTCGAAGATTCGAGGCGCACGAGTACGGGCCGGCCCTCCAATAGATACAGCTTTGTTGTTTTCTTCACGACGGAGAGCCATTGTGATTGTCTTTTATGGAAGAAAAGCAGATCGCCCAAGCGTTGTCAATGTTGCGGTCGAAATGTGATTTGCAGACCAAGTATAAAATGAGATGGTGGTCAAAAGTGAGAGATGAGATTAAGACTGTGGATGAAATGAGCCTTGTAGAGGGTAAATAGCGAACGGTTTGGTAAAGGAATCGATACCGCCGTAAGTGTGTCCTGATGATACAAGTGACGGGAGCTCAAGAGGTGAAATTGATAATAGAAGTGATGAAGATTAATCGAAGAATCTAATGTCTATAACTGGGCAATGGAATACCGCTTGTTGGCGTGAAAAATGATGAATAGAAAGTCAAGAAGTAAAGTGGAGGGAGAAAGAGAATTGAAAAGTAAAACTCTTCACTGTGGAATAAAAGTTGGACAGAGACTCGCATTTTAATCATTGATCGTCCATCTATAGTAGTTTCCTATTCTAATTCTCTACGTGCCTGGAATCAGCATTCAACTATCTAATCTACTCTGCGAATTTGTCTCCTCAGAACATATTGTAATAGTGCTCGCCGGGAGTTGACGTCCCAGATAGGAAATACAAGTCTCAAACGAAAAAGTGGGGCACAGGGCGCCATATTCACATCGTTCTAGATTTATAGTGCTGGACCTAAAGAAGACCAGATGTAAGGGACATTGCCATTGCGCATATATATGATTTAAAGACGCCAGTGTGTTCAGGAGTGTAGCCGTCAAGCATGGGACTTTTCAAGATGGTGTGAAACTACAAAATGCTATTAACAAAAATGTCAGCGCCCAAAGAAGGATTTTTAGTAGTTATTGCCTACTTACACGTTTTAGGTAGTTACACCAGATGTCTAACCCTGTTCAACACCATCATTATGCGACGATGCGATGCAATGTGAAGATACAACCGTAGGGTTAATGTCAAATGTAGTAACATGCAGTTCAAATTTCTAGTGATATTCCGGTTCCCCTGCGAGTTTTTTTTTGAATGATGATAACCACATTAATACTACGGCTAAGTTTGTTATTAACGATTTGGGTTCGATTGGGTCTCTTAGCGTCATAAAATGGGGGGAAGATGAGGAATTTGATGCCGAGTTTTATTTGAGGAGTCTATAAGCCTAAAATACATGGGCTCTGCACTGAAGAATATATTTTACGTAGAGCTACGAGTCGGTATTTGTTGGACCCAGTCAATGTCCGCATCTCAGGTATTACATTTGATGATTTATAACGTCAATTTTGGCCGACAAACTAAACTCGCTATCTAGATACAACCGCAATCGAAGGCAGTTGACATATTTGAGTCATTTTTAACCGACTCCCCGGCCACCGCAAACTGGCGAATAACCACAGCCACAGCTGGAATTACGGAACTCTCTTCCGAAGCAGCTTGGTAGGGGGCACAAGAAAGTCTGGGTTATCCCTTCTGCGGGTTGTACGCTGATTTCCTGCCACTCCGCAGTCATCAGTCGGAGGAGTGACTGTCACCGTAGGGATCACAACGGGGGTGTTATGTTGTCTTTTAGCAGGAGGGCCTTTCTCATGGCGAGGCAGGTTGACACTTCCTCTCATAGCCAAGCCCATTGTTGAAGAATCGAGGCTCTCGGAAGTGTCATCAGGTGGCCTGTAAAAGAATTGTGAGTCTGGCACTGGATTCCAGAACTTTCCACACGAATGGCCACTCGTTGTGGCTGCCTCGCATGAAGCAGCAGCTGTCGATAACTTAATTTCTGCTTCGCCTTTTTGTTGCGTATCCACAGCCATGTCAACACGATCATGGTTCTCTCCATTATTAGAACTTTTCTTGTCTTCTGAGTAGTTGGTCACTCTATTAACAAAGCCACTTAAATGGTTAGGGGCAACCGATGGGCCGATGCCCAATCCTATGTTTGGGCGTAACCGAAGTGTATCTATGAGAGATCTGGTCAGTCGATGAATACCTACGGACAATGAGCTTGCCGTGCAGCCTGGCCCATACCGATAGAAAACTAATGCTTACCAGAAATCGTCTGTATGGTCGTTTTGTCCGACTCATCAGTATCAGTCACCCTGAAAGGGTTCTAGCCCTCGAGAGAAGACTGACGTCCGAAAAGGGATTTCCCCGCATTAGATGGGGTTGTCGGATGGCGAGACATGTTCCTAATAAATCTGCTATAGGAGGTGTTAGTAGAATATTCCTATTTTCCAACGTTCATCTTGATTTCATTCAAGAGCATTGCTAGATGTATGGGACTTGGGATGCTTGGAAACATTAACATGTCCAGAAGATAAGTTTGCTGAGACCAAGCAACCAAGTGAAAACGGACTAAATTGAAAATATCAACTATAATACATACGTATAAATGTGAAATTGGTTCCGCAGATGACAATAAGATTATGTCCTTTCATTAAACTAAAAACATGGTTCTCAGTGGTGACTAATATACATCGTATTCGCCAAGTATGAATTGTCTGTCTTGATTTGGGGTCTGGCATCTGGTTGAGGGTTTATGTAAAGATATGTCATTGAGCGAGCCTTCGGATCTTTATAGAAACGCAGGGTCAAAGAAAACCGGTAGACTTTGATAACTAAAATAAACGCTTGACTCTTCCAAGTTCTATTGTAACACCCTGAAAAGTCATTCCTACATACCTGTTCACCACCAACCCAATAACACTTTAACTCACACGCTGACAGATCGCCTCTCGCATGACGTGCTCCGCGTGACACGGGAAGGGCCCTAACTACCGACAAGAGCTCGTCCTGGCACCAGGCCAAAGACAGGAACATTTGTGCCATTAGCCACGACACCCCACAAGCCAAGATCCCGGGGCCGATGTTGCATTAGTATGCCCACCTCAGATTAAACATTGGTTTCATGAGTATCAAGTCATTATATTAATGCCTGGATAGTGTTCTAACTCCCTACTTGAGTGGAAAAAGGAATGATGTACCATTATTTTGGTGCCTGGGGTCATGTGTACTGCTGCCATCAATCTCTTGCGCTGTGGTTTAGCCAGACGGAACAGCCAGGCACATATTACGGACAGATCTTCTTCTAGAGACAAGTCAATAAGGGAGTCCACAAGACATAGTGTCAAGGTATTTTGAGCGAATCAGCAAATTATAATTCGATCTCACGTTGTGTCCATGGTGCGAGGCCAACTTACGGACGAAATATTATCGGAGTGAGCATGGTAATGTTTTGTCTGTGGTGGCCAAGACAAAATGATGTCAACTACAATGATACAACAAACGTTTGCACAATGTGAACTAGAGACGGGGGTATCTTCAATGAGGACACCTCCAGAAGATACACATCGTTCTTTCTTGTGTGTGGACATCTATCAAGCACAGAAAACGCGACTAGGAGGAAAGGTTAAAAAGGAAAACAATTGTTATATCCAACGGTTATATGAAAATTATGTTGAAAACAGTAAGAATCAAGAAGTCAATGAGATATGAAGCCTAGTAAGTGAGGGAAACTCAATAAGATAAACAGTGACAAACAGAATTTATCTCGAAGGCAAGCATCATATGGACATGAGTTCCCCTCATTTTCGATGTCTCCATGCAAACCTCTTCTCGGTCTGCAAAACCAAGGACGCATTTGCCAAACCTACGTCATGAAAACATGGATTCACCATGAGAAATAGATCCGTGTTTATACTTTTGGACTATCTGGCTGTTGTCCATTGAAATGTTTCTGTAGGACATATGCATTCAAGACTACTGTTTAGTTATACCATTTTTATAAAGCATAGTAAAGACTTTGTTTTGGGGGGTTAAGTGGTCATATGAAAAATCGTATGGGGTGCTTTAGTATTGTTCTATACGTTTTCTGCTTGCTCTGCTCGTGTTACTCTAGCGCAACTTTATCACCCGAAACGATAGAATCACAAATCTCTTGCACTTGCCTTACAATGGCATTTGGCTGTAAAGGCACGACCCCTAACAAATCATTGTCCATGTGTGCCCTCACCTCCGACAACCTTTTCTCTGACAAGCACAATTGATACGCGGCCACCAACCCATCTTGGAGCGACCTCCCAACACAGAACTCCGACATGGCCTTTTTATATCTTGTCGTAGTATCAACGCGGCTAACGTTCCAACGACCACCAACAGCACGCATGACAACTGATGCCAACCGCTTCTGGGATATTCCAATAGCGGATATGGAGAGATTCTTGTTGCGTGTTTCTGGAATATCACCAAGACTGACAAGTTTAACTATTGCTTGAGCAAGTGAGTCAAAGGTGAAGAATGGTATGTTGTGCTGTTCATCGGAGAGAATTTCGATGCGCCGGCGTGTGATGTCCACCCCAGCAAAAGGGAACTGAATACAAAAGTCAAGAGATGCGCCGCCAAATAACGTGGTATAAGACATGCCGCTGGTTCTACTCAATACTGCGTTCCGTAGATAGTAGTAGTATGCCGCTTTATCCTGCGTAAGAATTTGCGCCAGGAAATGTCGGTTTTTAGTCTCAGTCAACCAGAGACTCGGTATATATCTCAGGATGCCTGCGGCCATTGCTGCGTCGACATGCATCAAAAACTGCTTTGGAGGTCTCTGGACCGTTGCCTCTATGAACACCTCCCAACCCATCATAACTGCGATGAGGCTGGATACCGTTCGAGTCTTTGTAGAATCACGTATGAGTATCTTGTCTCCGAAGGCAGCTTTTGCTGCCACGGGATCTGGTGTCAGCAGACATATTTGATATTTCTCGGCGAGGAATCTTCTAATCAGAGATTGACATAGGCGGCCGTTGCCCTGTAAGTGGGTTATGTTAGTCTATTGGGGTTGAGGCAAAAGTTTTTTGATGGTGATGGATACATACTCCTGCAATCATAATGCGATGAAATTGTGTTTTTGAATCAATCATCTTGACTGTAGTCGAGATTTGACATCTGTCAACATTTAGATTATGCCTTATATTATATCTCTGCCCCCTTGAACAGACACCGATTCCAGTATGTCGGTTCGACTATTAATATACTTTCCATGAAAAATAATGTTGTAGTCAGCGTCATGTAACATCGTAAATCTTAACTCCCTTATAGGAAGGAGTCAAGATTTGTCCCACGAGTACAGGTCTTGACTTCTAGCTAGCCGTTCCCGGCATTATACTAGGATCGGTAAATATCCTATACCGGTCAAGTAAGGAAGTCATAGTCACCACAGTTATATCTGGTGAACCAATTACTGCAGAGTATTTCTTCTGTGCTACCCACAGTATATTATTCAGCAACATTCATCCATCATTCTCGAAGATACATGGCTTTGTTTAAGACACGGGATGACTCAATAACAACATTCGGCCGGCGAAGTCCATTTGATTGAACCGATTCTTGGTCACAAGCCAATATTTGCCCTGTGCCCATGACGACGATCTGTGATATTTGCCACATACAATAACTATTGCTCTTACCTATTAACTTGACCTCAGTTTTAATATATTTTTTCTATCATAACAACGGCACTCAGTACGCAATAACTGTGGAGCCATGAGTTTAAAGTTGCCGCTATCTCCGAGTGGTAATTACTTGTTTATCCTCAATTGCCGTGATATTGCCCCGGCTACGTCACTCTGTACAACAATATCTGCTGTAACACAAATGTCTTGGTCAAATACGCAATGCCAATGTTCTGGTAAAAGCTTTTTCAGCAATCATTAAGTCTATAACATCATTATCGAAGCCAAGACAACAAAATACCTAATCTCACATTTTCCATAAACCCTGGAACAACCAACCTAAAACAACAACACTTACTACAAAGAAGCCTTTCGTTTTTTCTCTAGCGAGAATGGCTCTCTGCAAAACACCCTAATGTACACTGTGAAAGAGAAGAACAAGATCCCCAAAACCATGACGGGGCAGAGGGGACTGTGGAGGAGAGTAAAATGAAAATGAATGGGAATACAAGGAAGAATAGAATGGGGTAAACAAGGGAAAAGAAACAGAGGTTGGTAAGAGCGGAGCACCTCTACATCACTAAACCATTACACTTTATGCTGGTTTAGAAGGGAACATTGGGCATGGCGGGAGGGGCGTGACCCAGCTCGGCAGCAGCCTGCATCTCCTCAGACTGGGACTCGACAGAGAGACCAAGACCAATCTTGGGGGTTTGCTACAGAAGAAATTGAATGTTAGAAAACCGGCACATGGGATATTATGAAAAACAATCTCTACTTACAGTCCAGTGGTCAAACTCAGCGGCAAAAGTGAGAGACACGGGAGCGTTGGTACGCTTCTCAATCAAGCAACCAATCTTGCCGTTAGAGTCAACCTGGGCGCGGAAGGTGGCCATTCTGAAGTCGTACTTGAGACCAACGGTAGTCAGACCCTCCTTGGTAATACCACCGCCCATCATGGGGTTCCCTGGCGCCAGAGACAGCTGCATGTCGACACCGGCCTGCACCTTCTCCGACAAGCGCTTCCAGTAGGTCGCGATAAAGGCACCCTGGGCCTGAAGCTGGGCGGTAGCAGCCCAATCCTCGGCCTTGTAGCGACCCATTAATGAGACGGCGGTCTCGGGGCCGGCCATCATGCTGGGGCGCTGGTACACGGTCTCGAAACCAAGAGACAGCTTGGGGGTAACACTCTGAAGGAAGGTACCGAGGAAGATACCCGAAAGACCGCCGGACAGGGCCGAGGGGTTAATCATCTTAACAGAGGCTGTGAAGTCGCGGCCCTGGTACTCGTGGTCGAACTGGGCCATGTTACCCTGAGCTGAAAGCTGGACCTGGGCCTTGGTCATGAGAGCGGACGACCAGCGGTAGTTCATGCGGGCGGAGCAAGTACCCTCATTATCCAATTGCGACTGCATGAAAACATCGTCGGTACCGTAGAGAGTAGCAAAAGCATAGGGGCTCTGGCGCTCACCCATAGCAAACTGGTGGGAGACCTGGAAGAAGGGCGAGGTACCGACAACCTTGGTGATGTCGGCCTTGATACCCGAGAACATGTAACCAGAAGGCAGCACATCACGTTGGACTTCCTTGGTCAAAAGTTCTGTGGTGCCGGGGTTCGGCAAACCGAGCTTCGATCTGCGCTCTGAGTAAGATTCGAGAGCATCGGCGACGCTCTGCGCAATGGGGTTGCTGGCCACAAAGGACGTGAATTGGTCGAGGAAGGCAGCCATTGTGAGATTTTGTGGGGTTTTGTGGTGTGAGAAAAGATGTATTGGTGAATTAACGGGATCGGCGCGATGTGGGAGACTCCGGGTGGCGATAGGGCACGGAACGGGTGGGAGACGATGTTGTATGTCGGGAGACAAGTAGATGACGGGGGTAATCGGCGTGAGTGTCGGCGGAGCTGGTCACTTTTCGATATCGGATATTCAGCGCTGGCCTATCTGATTGTCAACAAAGACTCAAAAGCACAAAATCTGCAACTCAAAAAGAAGGACTGGTTCAAAACGGTATTGCGTCAAACGGTTAAGCGGGCTGCAGGCCACAATTTTGCACTTTTCCTGACTGACGTTGTTGGTTTCCTTGCCTGTCTGGCCGTCTTTGGGTGCACGGATTTTGGCTGCCTTCGACCGGGGATCAATTTTTTTTTTGATAATGTCCACTGTATTTTTGTTTTGGGGCGTTACAAAACCTAGCTAGCTGCCTTGTTGACTGGGTGCCCAATCTGCTGTGAAATCGTCAAAACTCTCCAGAAAGTGGTTGCGTCTTAACGAGAAGGAATACGACTTGAGCGCTATTCCAACAGACTAGAAAGCTCACTTACTCTCGATATGTATATTGACGATAGAGTGATAAAGTGGGTGCACAGAACGTTATCCATCTCAATCGCGGGGTTTCAACCCAAAAATCGAATTTCATTCATGCCATTTAACCCTATTGTTGGATATAACCCTTGTATGGACAGTTGCCGCTTTCTTGCACAATCTGTTGAGATAATCTCCAACTTTAGTTATCAATTGAATATCATCACAACCATTACCAAAGTCACATGTTCATTCATCTATAACAACTTTCGCTGCCCCGCCAATCCACTACTGGTTGATTACTCCCGTGCATCCAATTGCCTGCACCTGCGCTCCCACGGTCTAGGATTTGCCCCTGCTATTCTGCTGTACCACAGACACCAACTCGAGCTGGCTTGCTCAGTTAACCAAGTACCTTCCAAGTGACCATTGAACCGTTCAACTCATATTTTTTGATTCTTACCCTTGATTGATCATACATCTTTCATTGTCATATCTCATAATTTCAGTGATTCTGCCTAGAAAGTATAATTATCGTCCTGTCAAATATTGTAACTGAATTATTGTTTTCTGCCACAATGGACACCCTCCTGTAAGAGAATTGGTTCCGCTCTATGACGACATTGATACTAACAGGCCCATAGCACTGCTCAGATCGCTGTCAACGCCCCGCGGTACCGTCGTCGAAGCTCGACTTTCATCGATAGTGTCGCCGATGAGAACGATGAGGACCAGAGCATGGCTCCCGCTCAGCTCTACAGCACAATGTCTGGTCGTCTCTTCCATTCGGGCCGCATCGCCATTGTTATGGTTGGATTGCCAGCGCGTGGAAAAACGTAAGTCTATATATTATGCCACACGAATATGTAATCAGGCAGTCATTGACATTTCGTAGCCATATTTGTGTTTCTATGACTCGCTATCTTCAATGGTTGGGTGTCAAGACGCGCATCTTCCATTTGGGTGACTACCGCCGTGCGACAGTTGAGGGCGGAAATGTCCCCGAGGATTACTTCTTCCCTAACGCTTCACCTGCTTCAGTCATTTTGAGACAAAAGATCTTGAAAAAGTGTCGTGAGGATATTTATAATTGGCTTAATCATGAGAATGGCCAAGTTGCGATCTATGATGCTGTGAACCCTACATCTGTTGGTCGTAGAGCTCTTGCAAAGGAGTTTGCCAAGCACGATGTGCAAACTCTCTTCATCGAGTCTTTTGTCGATGATGATGAGATTTTGCTTGAGAATGCGCGCAACGTTAAAATTGACCAACCCGACTTTGAAGGGATGAATCCCGATGAAGCTGCCAGTCTCTATCTTCGCCGTATTGAGGCCAAGATTCCTGGCTTCGAAATCATGGAAGAGCCCGAACTCAATTATGTGCGCATGATCAATGCTGGGCGCAAATTCTTCTACAACAATGTCAGCTTCAACTACCTGTCACACCGCATAGTCTTCTACCTGACCAACCTGCACATCAAGTCGCGTGCCACCTTCTTCGTTCGCGCCGGTCCCACCAGCGAAGGTGAGTCCTACCGCACTGATGCTGGCTTGTCCGAGGAAGGGCGCGAATATGCCCAGGCCATGACGGAGGAACTCCTCAAGCATCGAGAATACGATCACGCCGAGTTGTTAAAGACCCGGCCAGATGCCCAGATGCGCGGCTTAAGTGTCTGGACTTCGACCCGCTTGCGGACGATCCAAACGGCGGATGTTTTGAAGAACATGGGCTACAAGATTCGCCAACGGCCGCAGATGGCACAGATAAATCCTGGTGACTGCGAGCACTTCCCCGAAAGCGCAATCAAGAGGCTCTATCCCGAAGAAGTTGAAAAGCACAACATTGATCCCTATCATCACCGCTACCCTCGCGCTGAAGTAAGTATATCTTCGATCTTTTAGTTTCAGTGTATTCATGCTAATAACATACAGTCCTACCATGACCTTGCTGTCCGTCTTGAGCCCATCATTCTTGAGCTCGAACGCGAACAAAACGATCTCTTGATCATCGCCCACGAATCAGTCCTCCGTGTTCTCTACGCGTACTTGATGCACTGCTCAACTCGTTCAATCCCCTCTTTACATTTCCCCCGCGACGAAATCATCGAGATTGTGCCCGCCGCATACCAAAACGAGGCCCGCCGTGTGAAGATTCCCGGTATTAGCGAGCTTGTCGCTGCTGACACCCGGGTAGCATCTCCGGTTGGAATTCCCGCACCAGATGCTGAAACTATATTGGTAGGCAAGGGGGAAATCAGCCCACTGCCCGGGCTTGGAGTTGCCGGTGCTCATAGTCATGCTCATTTGGCGGGAGGAACGGAAACTCCGCAGACGATTGCTGAGTCGTTTCGTGATGATGATTAAGGAAAACGTATATGAGACCATCAACAGTATTATTCAAGTTATATCCTACCACCGGATTAGCGTATATCGACAGCGAAATAACCTAAGAACAACTGACAAAAATCTACATAGAGATTGTATAAGATCCCACTCAAGACTACTAAAAACAAGTATTTACAACAGTAATCAATCATACATCTTGTGAATTTTTCTATCTTTGTCTATATACAATCCCCGCTTCATATCTCCAAATTAACAATCTCCCGTTTAATCAATACCAACATACTTGAACCAGTTTGGCCGGCAATCCTCCTTCAGGAGCCAATTGGCACCCTCAAACATCTTACCCGTCTTGCAGCCCTTGCATTTGGGCGAGTTGGGGCAGTTGAAGAAAGGAATGTGACGGTAACCAATATCACGGAACCAATGAATCTTGCGCTTATCTTCAAACAGACCAAGAGCCACACTGTGAACGGGAGCATCACCCCAGCGCTCGTAGAAGAAACCACCGGCACGGTCCAAATGAGCAAAGTAGTCTTCGTAGGCCTTGGAGCGCCAGAAGTCAAGATTGGCAATCTCAAAGTTACTCCAGAAGTGACAGGTAGAGTAACCTCCGGTGGCGGCAGCGTGATCGGGGCGCTCAATATTGTCGGTGAGCCACTTCATGGCGTTGTTCTTGTCAACGTATTCAGGGTGGTCGGCGATGAACTTGAGAGTTTCGGGCCACAGCGTCTTGATCGTCTTAGGATCGTCGTAGAGGTTGATGGTGAAGCCGTAGGTCTTGTTGTGATCCTGCATCCAGGCAAACACATCGTAGTCAATGTCACAGAAGAAGTTCACCTTGGGCTCAACACGCCAGTAGTATTGCATATCCTTGAGGGCCGGATGGCGGTAGAACATGCCAGAGTTCCAGCGGCACATCTGGTGGTAGGAGATCTTGGAAGCGTATTGGACCTTTTGTGCCTCAAGAGCCTTGGCCGACTCAATAAAGATGTTCTCATCGATCCAAGAGGGAGTCTCCCAGTGTTCCTTGGGGATGACCTCTGTAGATGGTCAGTTAGTTGCGATCAAGATATATTTTAGGGACTTGGGTTCTAGACATACCATATCTGCATTCAGCCTTGGTGGCAGCCTGAGTTCTCTTCTTGAAATCTTCAGAGAACGGAACATCATTGAAGAAAGTCCAGGGGTAGTTGAACTTGTGGTTCCAGGTACGCTCAAGATCACGCATAGAAGCAATCATCTCGTTAGCCTCCTCATTGCGTACCAGGGCCAGCAGGGTAGCGTTGATTCTGCCGGACTTCTCAGCGTCGGGGGCGTATTCGGGACCGGTGCGGCGGAGAGGTCCTTCGGGCTCATCGTAGGGGTCAAGCATAGGGTCGTCGAGGTGGTATTCTCCGGAGTTCAAGTGGGTGTTCTTGCCGGTGCCGGTGCCGGGTTTGGTCCCTTGGGTGGGAGGGCGGTTGTTGGTTTTACCACCGGTGCCGGTGGTGACATCGGTGACAGATGGGTTAAACACATTGAACATGAGGAACAACCAGATGACCAGACACACAAGTGCCAAGGCCCGGACGGGGCGAGCCAGGGCCATGGTTACGGGAACGAGGCGGGAATGGGTGCGGTGCGGAAGGTTTGCGGGTGCAGGCACAAATGCGATGTGCACGAAAGATGTCGCGATAGGAGTTGGGGATCGAGAGTATATAACAGCCGGAAATAATGGTTCGTTCCAATTAGATGGAAGGTTCAAATTGCCGAGTAAAGGTAAACAAATTGGCCCATAAAGATGCCAACGACGGAGGGGAACTTGATTTGTTGGCGTCGTTACTTTTTAGGCGGGAAAACGGGCAAGCTAACGTTAAAACTAGAGCTCACGGACTCATTATCTGTGTTTGGCTATCAGAGCGGAGAGAAAATCAGTTGACTACAGGGCGGAAAAAGACACTGCGAAATAGATTGAACAAGAATGAAAAAGATAGAATTACTTGGTTGACCAATACAGGATTGTAGCGTCATTAAATATACGTACATATCTACACATCTATCTACAAGGCTCTACTAAAAAGACCATGATATCCAAACAGATATTGCGCTTTCCCATCACATGAGCCAGGGGCGACAAACATTGGATTGATGCCAGCGCCACACTTTTGTAGCACACTCTATGCGGTATATAGCCTGCCGCAGTATCTTGTTCCTATCCTGGTCTCCGCTCCGCCCAGTTGACAGGCGGTTCTACAGGCCTTGATGATCCAGCGCGAGACGGCGCTGACGTACCCACTTCCCGACTGGGAAAGCGACCACGTTTGGAGATGTTATCAGATAGGTAGGACACTGCATAAGAGGGAGTGGCGCCGTGAATATATAACTTCCTGAGCATGGAAAATTTACTTGAACTGCCGCTCGTTGGTATCACTGGAAGGGAGCTTTGGTAGTTAAAGATTGTTCAGTGCGCCACGTCAGCCGTCGCCTTTAAAGTGGCGCTAAAGTGGCGCTAAAAACAAGGGATCAACATCGTTCCCAAATAGGCGTGTCTGGGATAGGGTTCATATAACAGACATAACATTGAAGATCTCATCAACGTCCACATATCACCGCGCCTTTTGGTACACATTATAGCTTCATCAAAATCGGGTGAGGCACGTAATAGAGTCACTATAAGCTTCCAATGCGCTGATGATTCAATTGACTCAGTCTTGAACTGGGAACTTCTCATGTAATGGCATATGCCGCCGAACTTGCGTCTTTGACCGATGGTCTTGTTGAATCCATAACGGGCTTCTCAGCTCAGGCAAGTTTCCTCATTGTACGCGATTGGGTTAATTCTGACACCTCACTAGACCAATCAACGTGCTTTTGACACTCTCCGTGATGCTACGGCTCGCCGTCTTCGCCATCACCCGTTCCTTCGGACAAACCAGTTTGATGTCGCTGCCCAGTATGAAGGTCTTGAAGAGCGCTTTCGCGTGCATTGCCGCGATGAACTTGCTGATGCGTTGAATAAAGCGCGTAGCAGTCTTGATAGTCTAGCTTTGGAAACCAACAGTAAATTCCACCCGGATATCCTGCATTTTTTCCTTGAGCTAGCTGATCAACCTGTCAGCAAGACAAAGCTTCGGGATGTGCAATTGCTCAAGTACGATAATTTGGAGGTTGAGGACGAGCCTTTGCGATGGGAAGATATCGCCAAAGAGGATGGGTGGGATGAAGAACCCGATATTTGGCAGAAGCCTGATTACAGTGATGATTCAGAGCAAGAAGTGATCACAGACAACGCCGCCGATTCCAGTATGACTGATCTAACACCAGATCCAAAAGACGATAATGTGCACTCGGACGAGTATAGATCTGGGTTCTTAGTCAAAGTCGCTGACGGTGGGCAACGTGATCGCATCTTGCAAGCACAACAATGGAGATGGGTCGAACCCGCTCCCGACGCCGCGGGCCGCATCCGGAAGATTCCGATCACGGAATTTGCCCTGGTACGCGAAGTTTTGTTTATGCTTCAGGGTATCCCAACGTCGCTGTTTAGCGCAGACTATGCTCCTGAGTCAAAATTCCAGTTAGAGAACATTGCATGGGAGACACATCGAAACCTGGCACAGATATTTTCGGAGTCGGGTGCTAAACTGGCTGTCTTACGTGATTTCATCAAAGTGGACCATTCTGCGCGACATCTGCAGGTTCTTAGTGATGCCATTGAGAAAAGGTTACATGCATTTGATGTCAAGATCTCAGCTATTGAGCAACGCATCATTGCACCCACTAAAAACACAACAATCAGTCTCTTGGCCGTACAAGAAGAGATCCAAGAGCCACTCCTAGGCCTTCAAGTTCTTGGGACTATAGTTCAAGATGTTGGGAATCTCCCTAATATGGGTGCTTTTCATTATATTGAGATGCTCTTCGATGAAATCAACAATGCCCAAATCACGGGTCGATTAGAAGTCGCCGAGTTTTTAGCCCATGTCTTCCTTGAATGCTTTCAACTATACCTCAAACTCATCCGCATGTGGATGGAAGAGGGGAAACTTCTTCCTGGCGATCAATTCTTCTTCGTCACGGAGACTGCAGTCCAGATGCCCCTCAACCACCTGTGGAAAGAGCAATTCATGCTTCGTCAATCTCGACAAGGGAAGCTATATGCACCCTCCTTTGTCAACGCTCCAGCCAAGCAAATCTTCACTGCTGGTAAATCAGTTGTGGTTTTGAAAAATCTCGGCCGCTACGACTCGGTTCGTGTTAGTAGTGTAATGGAGCCTCAGCTTACTTTCGCCGAGGTTGTACCAGATGGTCTCGGAATCGCCGCTTTTGCAGATCTCTTTATGCACTGGTTTGATCGGTGGGTTGAACTGAAGCTACGCCAGACATCAACAACTCTCAAGGCTGTGCTTCTAGGACACTGTGGTCTGAGACATGCGTTGAAGGCTATGGAAGTTTTATATTTCATGGCTGATGCGACAGTTTCCGACGCCTTTTGTCTTGACTTGTTCAACAGGGTTAACACTTTAAGTCCGGCATGGAATGATCATTACGCTCTAACGGCTGTGGCACAAGAAGTGTATGGTGGTACCACCGTGACCAAAATTCATCCTAACCGTATCAAGGTCAGTGTAGATGGCCGCGGGGCTCATTTTACCCCGCGTGAAGTTCGAGATAGTTTAGGCAAAGGATCCGGTCTGGACTATCTTCGTATCACCTACCGTCTCACTTGGGCCATTCAACTGGTCATATCCGAACAAAATATTGGCGGATATCAAACTGTCTTTACCTTTTTACTCCAGATCCGTCGGGCAACCCACTTATTGGCTGACCCAAGACTTCTCCCTCTTCAAACAGCCGATCATGCTGGGTCGGCATGGCCTGAATACGCCGCCTATTACAATCTTCGCAACAAACTCCTATGGTTCTGTACCACCTTGCGTTCTTATCTCACTGGTCTAGTATTAGTGCCTGCCTGCGAACAGATGCACCAAGAGATGGATGCTGCTACCGACGTTGACGAGATGCTTCAAGTGCAGTTTCGGTTCATGAAGCGTGTCCTCAATGAATGCTGTCTTTCGCCAAAACTCGGCCCTATCCATGAGGCCATGGTTGATGTCTTACAACTTGCCATCCCGCTAGAGAGAGCCCGGCAGAATTGGTTGGTACGCGAGGAACGCGAGTTCGCACAACTTGAGCGCATCAATAACGCCATAACACCCCGAAAACGCCGCGGTGGTCGCGTTAGTCTCGGGCCGGGTGGTGGGCTGGCGACTGCGGTTGGCAGGACACCGGTGGCTAACAAGATTCGGCATCCTGATTCCAGTGACGAGGAGGATGGGGGTAATGCTCAGGATCAGATTGACGGTGTGGGAAGTGAGGCGTTTATGACATCTATTACGGATCTGGGTATCAAATATGAGGGGAGTGTACGGTTCATGGCTGATGGGCTACGGGCTGTGGCGAGAGCAACTGGAGATGCTTCAGCCGGAAGGTGGGATTTGTTGGCGGATATGTTGGATGGAAATTCGGCACATGGGAGGGGTAGAGGGCTGTAATTTGCTATTTTTCACGGGTGATTTCTATGAATACAGATCTAATGTTCCCGGTTCCTCGACAAGAGACTATTCTCCCACTAATTGTCAACGTACTTTTTTCATCCTCTTCCGGCCTCCCATCCGGCGTATCCCGCCAAATCTCAACAAGACCTTGCCCCCGGTCTATTTTTTCTCCCAGCGGACTATTTTGCACCATCTCCACCACCTTCACCGCCTGCTCACAATCTCCAACCTCAAACAAACAAACCCGTGTCCTCCACATATCCGCCAGCTCTACTAACCTCTCATAGAACACATCCTCTCTCCGTGTATTCGGTCCTCTCGGCAATGTCTCATCGGGAACTAAGGCGAGTTTCGGCTCCCATTGTGCCGTTGACCGAGATACACCGGTGTTGTCTGATGGGTTATCGAACGCCGAGGCGGATATATATGGCGGGTTGCTTATGAGGATGTCGACGGGAGTATGAGGCAGCTTGGGGGAGAAGATAGACTGTGAATGGATTGTTAAGTGGGCAGGTGTATTCAGAGGGAGAACCCCAGTAGATACCGCCGCATGAAGATTTTCAGCAGCCAGCTTAAGTGCGTGGGGTGAAATATCGTACGCTTTTACGTCAAGGGATGTAGTGCGGTGTAAAGCACTATATAGCCCTAGAGCAATACATCCCGTCCCGGTACAAAAATCCACAATTCTAAGCGGCTCGTCCATATCTTTCGTCCACCCTTGAAGTCTCTTTTTTACAACATCTGCCAAAAAGAATGTATACGCCTCCGTTTCCCACCGGGGAATCAATACTCCCGGTGCACAACCCACCGTCAACGGTCCAAACGGTTGTGTCTCGAGGATATACTGCAATGGGACATGACGGGCTCGCCGAGTTACATATGTATCCAAAACTCCCTTCTGCTCCGTAGTTAAACTCTTTAACAACGCGGGAAGTGGGATATTAGCCTCCTCTTCAGGGCGGCGGGCAGCATGTAATGCGAGCCATCGGAGTTCACAGAGGGCTGTGGGGAGGGTTCTGCAGATGGGAAGGAGACGGGGTAGGAGGGGTGATATGGTGAGTGCCTTGCGAATCACTGTAGGTGGTATTCTGGGCATTGTATTTTGATGTTTGATGGTTCCTACCGCGTAGCCCTTGACACCTATCATGTAGTCGTCGATGAACAACCCGTCACACAAGATATCGAATATTTCAAACCCTAAATATATCTTCATAGGGTCAATCTAAGGACGCCACACCAGCCACTCAATTTTCTGAGCTCCACCTAAAAAATGCCCCACAGGCGCCCCACCTTCCTCTCTATAAATACGTGGTCATGCCGTCCTAAATTTCAGTTTTACTTTTCTTCCTTTCTTCTTTATCAAAAAGCTATAACAGAGTATGCCACGACCAGCATCCAGCCACGAACCGCTACAGACCGTTCCTCGTTAGAGACGGTCTAGGTTTGTGGATTTCCCACGGTGCTGTGTTGCCATTCGTCTTCAGTTCGCTGTCGATGAAACACTTAGAAGATAAATTCCCTGGACTAGGAAGTCTCTCCCCGCTGGTTTCAAGGGGCTGAGATGCCAATAGATAGGGTACACCACTTTTTCTCAACAAAAAGTTTTGTTTAAATCGCGAGATGGCAGCTTTGCTGCTGTCTCGCATTTTCTTTTAGCATGATGTTAACCCTAATCAATGGGGTTATGTACTTTATTCGTTCATTAAACCCTACCATTGGCATTCGCTAAAATAAAGTTGAAACGTGAAAGAAATACTTTGGCATTTATGAAATGTCAACAGAAGGAGTTTGAGTATGTCAACATTCTACGATCATTTGTCTGATAATGTCTCCATGCACGTCAAGATCCAATGAACTCAATCTCGACCACGTCAAACGTAAAAAAATGCAAACTCCTTCGGTTAAATTGCGGTTTCTTGTGCATCTAGATTAACGCCCGATAAGTGGGGTGATCCGGACATTAAATGATGACGTTGGTGGGGGTTGGTGCTAAACAAACATACCATAATGATACCCAAGAGAATATATCGGTGACTGAGATCACTGTACTATTTACACACATTATTTTCCCTACAACTCCAAACTTCACACCAAAATGTCAGACGCCGCTACCTCTTTGGCCCCGATCCCGGTGACTATTGTGACCGGCTTTCTCGGCTCCGGCAAAACAACCCTAATCCTGAATCTCCTCTCACAACTCAAAGCAGCCAACCCCGCCTACAAGCTCGCCTTAATCAAGAACGAATTTGGAGATCTGGCTGTAGACTCACAGCTCGCTTCGTCCTCTGCAATCTCCGGTGTTCAGGAACTGCTTAATGGATGTATCTGCTGCAACCTCGTTGGCCAGTTAGGCCCCACACTTGCAGAGTTATCACAGACGGTGCGTCCAGACCGCTTTGTGATTGAGACGAGCGGATCGGCTTTCCCAGCGACGTTGGCCTTGGAGGTGAATCGTCTGGCAAGAGAGACGGGGACAGTGGTTTTGGATGGGGTTGTCAGTGTGATTGATGTGGAGAACTGGAAGGGCTATGAAGACACCAGTTATACTGCCAAGGTGCAGGCGCGGTATACTGATTTGGTGGTTTTCAATAAGTGGGAGTTGTGTGACGAGGACCGCTTGGATGAGTGCCGGGACCGCTTGGGTGATTTGGAGATTGACGTGGCATGGTGCAAGAGTAACCACGGTTGGGTAGCTATGGGATTGGTCTTCGGTGTGGATGGTGGGCTCGCAGCGGCCTTGACGGACGAAGATGCCGCAAAGGCCTCACTTACAGCCACGCAAACACATGACCATGACCACGATCACTCAAAGTGTACCGGTGAACACCCAACCGCCACCCATCAATCCGAGGTTGAAGTTCTCTCCGTCACACTCAACAGCCCAACCAACGCACCAATTGCCACTTCCCCCCTTCTTTCCTTCCTCACATCAGCACCCAAAGAAGAAGTCTACCGTATCAAAGCCGTCATGACTCTTTCTGAAGCCCCTAACAACTCCGAAAAGGGAAAGACTGAACATGAGGGCGGTGGGAGATATATTTTGAACTGGGCGTTTGGTAGATGGACTTTCACTAAGGTGGATGGTCAGGTGGAACATGGGTCGAGCGAGGGAGCGTCTTTGCGTATGACGGTTATCCTAGGAAGATATGAAGCGAATAAGTGGAAGGGTAAGATTGAGAAGGGCGAGTGGTTGAAGGTTACAGGGGATGTCGACGGAGACCTGGCTGTTAGCCGTATTCTGTAGATACCTGCACATATTCAAAAGTAATGAGTTTGATTAGATTTACTTTCTACTCGTGTGATTCAGACTGCCGTGGAATCAATTTTTGTAATTGAATTTTATGTACCTTCAGAGTTGAAGTACTCTTAGCTTCCGCCTGCCCGCGCCTGATCGGGACCGAACCCGGAAATGGTACCGAGCACTTTCTTTGGGTTGTATTATTCATATGCATTGGGTTTGTTACATGTTTGTTGCAGTACCGATAACGCCCAGCGATGCCTAATGCAGCACCGAGATGACGTCAATTACTGCCGAATCTCCACTTTAAATCTGGCGTCATAGCTTATTTCGGCGACATGCGTCTCGTTTATTAGGTGCTTATGTTTTGTGTGTGTAGGCTGATGCAGCCCACTATAGCCCAATATAGCCGACTGTGTCGGAGACGAATGAGGCCGAATGTAATGTCGTCATCTATAATGCTGTTTAGGCTTTTGGGTTAAGCGAGTGCAAATGGAGATTTCGGAACCGTTATTTGGTGCTAAGATATATTAAAGTACGTAGAGCGAGCGCATACCCATAGACTGCTCTGCTCGGTGAAGCAAACAGGCGTTTCTGTTAAAGTATAAAAAGGCGGGGCTTGGACACCAATTGAGCTTCACACACTCTTCTCGTCATGGTCGGGTCAAACGTGTAGTTCATGTTCATTCATCTATTTCCTGTGTCATCTCACAATATTCGGAGACAGCCTGTTTGGTTGTATCTGAATAGAGTAGGATGATTTAGAGCGTTGATGAACCGGACATGACTACATACTGGCTTGACCATCACAGCACATTTTCTTGGACAGACTCAACTGCGGAATCATTATACCCCCCGCTATGTTCACCATTTCAGTCATATATTATTCCTTTCATCATTGCCACATTGCCTTCTTATAACCATCTGCCAATCCTAGAATCCACATGGTTCTTGAATAGGTTGACTTGTTTGATCAGAAGAGTACATTGGACCAACTATCTTAAACCTTGCGAACCGCACGTACATCAATACTACCCGAAGAACGCTGTCTTCGCTATCCGACCTGCCCCGATTATGGCGTCTCTTGGCCCCGTCCACTTCACCCGTTCTCAAGACTATATTAGCCAAGTTAGGCCTTAATGATCCCGCCCTGCCACGCACGCTGAGAGTTTCGCCCCCGCTACCTCCCCGCCCCTGCCATGTTCTCAAGAGCGGATTGAGCGTTTCTAGTACGGATGCTCAAGCTGTTTAAACCAGGCCTTGACAGGGCTAGGCTTACCAATCCGGTCGTTCCGGGGGCCGCGATTTGGTACATGTATTCCACTGATAGTTGCAAAGCTATGGATACCAACTAACGCCTCAACTGCGGAAGACCTGATCGAGGAAATATAAGTTCAACGTGCTGTGGGTGAACATTATCAAGGGAGTCATGAAGGTTGGCGGAACACGGAGTAAGATACATACCAAGTGACGAAACTTGAGCATGGAGTGCTTCGTGGCTAATATTATTGTTTGTCATTCCTAGGGACGGACACGGACACGGACAACGGGGGGTACCATGTTGCAACTTATACGCGACCTACGCTGGAATCACAACTATATATTTGTCCTGTATAGCAACTAGAGCAGATTGTTTCCAACGATGCAAGCAATAAATGATTATACTGAAAGTCATAGTACATGTACTGGGCGAAGAAGTGACTAGGACCAATGGGAGTTAGCCACGCGGCAGTATGTAGAATGGCTCCAAAGAAACTGTAAAGGTATGGGATCGCGCAAGTCCTCGAATCGTTATATAAACGTAGGGTCAATGATAATAATAGTGAACTCCTCGAATCGTTATATAAACGTAGGGTCAATGATAATAATAGTGAACTGTAATAAATGAAT